>OX438655.1:18841017-19070461 GCA_949316385.1 Globia sparganii
GAAAGACATCTTTGTGGTTCCGCCATCTTTCATCTTTCAGGGCTCCGATCTATGGGGCACACCGTCCACAGCTCGTTCAGCAAGCGGCAGACAGATAATGGTATAGGTACCTATATGTAGATATGTATATGACTACATTTTATAATTCTCCAAATTTACATTACTGAATAACCTATTTTCTTTTTCCAATTTAAGTTTACCAGATACTTCGCACTAAGATAACATAAATATTGAGAACAAATTCATCGCGCCTGAAACAAAAGTTTTCACAGATCGTATCACTGTAATTCATGAAATTAGATAAAAAAAGTTGTAACACACTAAACCAGTATCATCGCTTTATAATCTAACTACAATAAAATATAGTAGGGAATAAGTTTTAACAAGTTTTTATCCCGGTCTGGTAACATGAGAAAAACAACAAGTTTCTTGGTAAACAATCCAGTAATTTATGTTCAAGATTCAAGCAGGCGGAATACCTATATCACATAAATCTTAAAGCCCATAAACTATGCTTTGGTTAGTAAAGGTTGTGAAATCACATTCAGCAAAATGTTCTGCTACTTGCAAGCTTGTAACTACATCAGTTTTTCTGGCACTAAGTGTGACTACGATTAAAACATTGTAGATTAATATGTATTGTTTAAATAACAAAAGTGAATGCATATAACCATTCATATAATATTGGTAATCAATACAATACACCTTTTCGGCGCATATTCATGAAAATTAATCAACCTTGTGTAGCATTCATGCGCTCAACGTATATATTTTCAGCAAAGTTAGAATTTATTACTCCATGTACCTGAACCGTTAAATAGTTGGAAGTCTGCTTAGCCCCTGTGGAGTAAAACACGTGCAAAATACAGATGTTCTGACCACAACAACAAGTACAATATTTATTTCGTACAATATGTTTTATATGTCAACCTTACATGAAAGTTGTGCGTTTTCTGACCCAAGTGTTTGTAAATAGAGACAAAATAAATTATCCAAACTGCAACAAATTGTAATGGAAGGTATTCATAAAATTGAAATCTCTAGAGGTCATAAGAAGTAATTTAACTCTTTGAATTGCCGAGTGAACCCTGAGGGTTAGCAATTTACCATATGGTACGACGAAAACACACACACACACACAAGACAAGACACACATCCACAAGAAAAAAATATGGCGGAAGTCATTTCATACTATAAAAGTATGTACTACGTAAACAAAAGAAGTTGAAAGTTTTTTATTGCTACAAATTATATTTCAAAGGACTCATTAAAATCAAACTAAAGGAAAATTGACATTCAAACATATTTAATTTATAAGTCACAAAAGAAAAACGTTGCAACTGAAAGATCATTTTATTTTTGTTATTTATGACGGGGACCTTATTTCGAAATAAATCGCTGAGAGTGTAAATAAATAGTTTAAAGGCACGACCTGCAGTGATAAATTTGGAGTGATATATTATACTTTACCTTTTTGACATTCATTAATTATTTCGTGTGAAGAATTAACGTTATTATTGCTTGTTTTATATTATTCATCATATCGAACACCGCGGCGGCTTAGTGATAATGTTTTGTTTTTTAAGAGGCCTAATGCCATTTCTTATGACACGTAGAAACAACGTTTTTGGTGGTTAAATATGGTTTCTATTACCTTCGTATCTTCTAATGTATGAATATCCCATAAATAACTAAAATTATTTTAATTTCGGATGTTTTTTAGAAGTTGGTGGTTTTTTCGGACCACCACAGGAGTATCACCCTTTTTAAACAAAAAAAATCTAAAATCGATCTACAATTGATGAAAATATTGATGAACATACATAAAAAAAATACATACAGACGAGCATAGAACCTTCTTTTTTGAAAGCGGTAAAAATGATTCTTTAATTCATTTACGTACTGTATCCAAATTCAATAGGCTTGACAATTAGCGATGTTTAAAGATATTAAAGAATGATTTTCTGATGATGACTAGAAACAGTTCAAGTAGCATCTTGGCATGAATTATTACTGCCCATTGACTATTCTGTTAGAACGTCTTCGATCCCTCACTAAAATATAAATAAGTGTAACTTTTTAGGCTTGTGTTTTGTTTGTAGGATAAACAATTTTTCCTTCTTTTCTCTTCATACTCAGAATGTGGCGAAAGAAAGAAAACATAATGTCGCAAACGCCATGTCGTCTATCTAAGAATTGTCACTTATAACCTTTGGAAGAAAGAGTGGGTGATTGTTGCCAATAGCAGGAATGATTGTCATGATTTCTAATCCTTATCTGCCACTTTGGCTTCTAAAGACACCCAATGGTGAAAATATTATGCAGGTTCTGTCGTGAACCAAATAAACCAGTAGATAAGAGTTATATGGTTCTCGAGAAGAGTCGGAAGATTTATACATAGGATATCAGCATTTCAGCCGAAAGACGTCCTCTACTGGACATAGGCCTCCCCCAAGCGTCGACCGGTTCTGTGCTTCTCCTATACAGCGAATTCCTGCGGCTATCACAAGCTCGTCGGTCTACCTTGGGGGAGGACTTCCAACGTTATGTCTTCCTATACGCGGTCGCCCGTACAGAAACTTTCGGCCCCATTAACCATATAGCATACTAAGGCCTAAAAAATACCGAAGCATTTATTTCTATGAAGTGGAACGAGTAGATAAACACAAATAATGTATTGCCTGCAAGGTTGAATGAACTAACGACTGGCAAATTATAGCAATAGTCGGGGGGGATCCTTACGACCTTTTCCATCCTATACAAACTTGTCTAAGTAAGCAGTCTAGTTCCAATGAAATATTTATGAACAGAGTTACATGAAAATGTTCTAAGTAAGTAGCTCGTCTCGTATAATACGATCAGCTATTCAACATGGACATTATTTTGGAATAAAATGACTGAGAATTTAGTGCATTTGTGGTATCGGTATTTGCTAGCAAAGTATAGGCCATAATTTGGCTATCGCTGGGGCCCTAGGAGGTACCAAAGAGCTACTTCAAAACTGACGTTCTCTTGTCCATTCTTCTTCCTCGTGTGCCTGGCACGACAGTTTTCAAGTTATAAAACTTCGCCACTTCCACGGCGTTATCGGTGGCAGCGCATAGATCACTTTGGATGCACGTTTTGGGGCCTAAGGCCTTGTCAATTAATATTTAGGTGTCAAATTGTGATCACCAAATCCTCGACCAAGCGTGCAGATCATAATGTTTTCACGTCTGACTGTGAGTTGGCAGTAGGAACCTAAAACATTCAAATAACACTGTTTTAATTTCTACTTTCAATAAATAAGTTGTTTTCGTAAGTCAACTAGTCCTACGATGAAACTGACACAAACAGATTCAAAAGTTCATAAACAAATAAGAACAACGAAAGTTAATTTCAGCACAGACGGAGAAGGTAATGTATATTCAACGATTCAACAAACTTATTTTTAGGCAAAGTTTCCAACATAAACAGCAGTTCAATGACATTACGAAATACCAATTACTTTGGTACAATTGTATCGTAGCTAGAACTTTTAGATGCATTCATAGTATCATTTATTCCGATCCCCTTTGAGACGTCTCAGCTCAAATACACAATGTTTCATGCTCATCCTCAAATTGTTCACGAACTTGCAGACATTGTTGTAAACATTTTACTATGCAGACGTAGTTCGGTGAAATGTGCACGTGCAGTCACGAACGGCACGGAAATTAGGTGTCTCGTGTACGTTGGGCGACACTGGTCGACAGTGGGTGACAGTGGGCGGCGTGTCTACACAGAGACAATCCTCAGGGGTGCTGAGCACGGACGCTGTGGCTAACCGACGTCATAATAATTATGTGCGATGCCGCTGGAATGAATGTGGACAACGAAGTTATTGCACTATTGTGCAGGACGTCGCAAATGGCGTATGTCCGAAAATTATTGTAATTTGATGTCAGATTTCTTGAGGTTTCTTATGGCTAGTTTTCGTATATAATCGCTATAAATATTTTATGTAGTTTAGTGAGTTAGAAACGTCGCATTCGGATCATTAATGTAATCAAAATCATAAATCTTCATGTTTATATATCAACATCATATTACAGGCACTTATTAATATAATGCGCAATCTTAAATAGAAAAAGATGTCTGAGATAGGAGGGTCCTTAGTTACAGATCACCCGGCTCTCTTATATGTACTATAGGACCTGTTCCTTTACACAAGGGTTAGATTCACGGTAATAAAAGTTTAAAATTACTATAAAGTATAATAAGCAATCACAAAATTTAGAAACAAAAAAATCGGAGAAATATAATAATAATATGTCCTTAGGTATTTTGGAACTGTGCTCGTAAATTAACATAAGACGAAAATATATATTTACAGTATCCTATTCGTATTATCTTCGAAGCTTCCAAATTTCACAAATAAGGTATCTCTAATCTGATTTATCTTAATCGGACGCGGAACGTGATAAATTATTGTGACACGTCTAATAAATACATATTTATGAGCAGAAATTGGAATTAAGTAATTTTATCAGGATTAACTCATATACGTCTGCTTGGATCATACAAAGGAATCTAAGGAGTATTTATAGGCCGAACACTGAATAATATGGCTGATTGATTATGGCGTCATGGGTTCATACCCGTGACGCCAAGACGAGTGTAGGCGACTAACAAAATTAATACAGGTTACAAAAAAAAAAAAAATGTTAAACTATATGTTATGTTGTGTGTTGTGTTGTTGTTATTGTCTGTTTACAACGCAGATATTATGAGTGGAAACACTGCGAGGGAAAGAATGTTCTTTAGAAAGGTCAGGTGCGTAATATTGGAAACCCGCGTGCGTGTTTGACCAGATGTATGAACGTAAATGAAGCAAAAGAAGTATGTAAGGGTCGTAGCAGGTGGCTTTCTGTAGTTTCTGCCTAATCCCATAAGAAAAGCCATGAGTTTATGTAGGTGTATGTCATTCTTGTCGGTATTGCCTTTTATTTCAATCTTTGTCCACTTTTAAAGAAATGATAAAAAAGCACTTTCTCTCTCCTTAGACATCAAAATTATATTTTTCTTTGCTCCCGTTATGTTCATTATTATATACAGGGTGTAATTTAAACGGTGTAGTGATCCTGAAGGAGTAAATATAACAGCTGGTATAGAGTCACTATACATAGTTTCAACTCAAAATAAAATACTCTAAGAATTGATACCAAATTTTCGGTTTCATTGGTTTCTTAAATTCAAATCATAACAAACGTGTCACCGCACTACGTAGGTCAGTAACTTTTTAAGTTACTTGCTAATATCACGATAAATCTCTTCCGTAACTCTGCGCGCCTAGTACCGTAGCCTACTGCGCAGGCGCGAGGCGGTGTTCTTTGTCGGCGCCAACTGACGGAATATTCCGCCGCCGCCGCGCGCGCGCGCAATAAGCCATACGTACTTTACCGTGATGTAAAAATTAATGTGTAATTCTAATTATTGATTTACAGTTTACTCGTTATTAAGCTAGAAATTGCACGTAAAAACTGGAATAACAAAACTTACGTAAACAATCGAAACAAAGTTTAGGTAGGTACCTAGGTTAACTAGTTTCATCCCTTATTATTACTTTACACCGAGTAAACAGTAAAATCTTAAAGCTTTGCTTAATTTAGTAAATTGACTTACATTTTTAAAGATGGGGTTCGATGTGGTGACCTTGGTATTGTATGCACAAGGCCGCTCACTTGTTCATGGACACACATTACGTAGCATGTCTGGTGTTATTGTCCTGAAAGCGGCCTCAATCCGCACTTTAATTTGTATCACACTGCACTGCGTACACTACACACGCACATGGGTGCTGACCGTCGTTGCGCAGCGCTCGCCATAGGTACCTGATTACCTATGGTTAGAGGCACCAAGCCGATGTACCATCCGAGATCAAACTAAAACATGCTGACGAAGGCATCTATCGACGCTCAGCATCTGGTCTACCCTCAATAAAACGGTGACGGTACAGTTCTTGGGCAGCTCGCAAATTACTGATGCGCATAATTATCATAGGGATAAAAACGAATGTACTAGACGCAGGACAGACGTCGACTGACGGCGACGAGCAAAGCAATAACAATAATGCCCAAAATGAAACTCCTATTCCCTGCTATCCTGGTACCTAAAAGTCATTAGGTTTACACACACATCGATGTTACATTGTGTGTGTAGCGACGTAATCAGGGTTCTGTGAGCAAACGATATTCAATTCGGAAATGACAATTCCTGTTACTCATGCGCTTCTAGTACTTTTATTAATTTCTTTCGACAGTTACATGCAATTTTGCGACATTCTTTATTTGAATTATAATAACAAAGACTAAACGTGCTCAAACTAATAAAACCTAAGTATGTACCACTCAAACAGCACCGACAGACCGTGAACTCCGATAATTCTTTCGGTTAGTCCTACACACAAAAATTATGCGTGCGTGGTATTATTTTGTAATAAAAAAAAACGATTAACTTGTTGCTAATAGTTTACGTCTTATTTAGTAAAAAAATAACCTTATTTTAAAAATTATGAACGGAACCCACTGTGATTTTATTTGTACTAGGAGAAGAATAAGTTGCGAAGAGGTGAATTGAAATGATGTTTTGGGTTCAGTTGGACAAAAAAATGGTTTCTAAATCCTTTTTCTATTCTAAGTACTAATGGCAAATAATAATGTTTATTTAAGCAATTAATTCCCGGTAGGATGCACGTAAGGATTCGATTTTTATGATCAATTCAATGGTTGTACAAGCTGTCGATTTTTCGAAAAAATCGTTTTAATGCGATCTTCAAGCAAATCGATTCAATAGTAACGTGAATCGAATCTCTTGGATCGTATGTGTAAATAAAGGCTCTTAATAGTTCAAGTTCATATTTGCCCAAAGCATTGTGCTGACAATCATAAACAGCGAATAGGTAGGTTTATCTATTTCAAACAAGATCAATTACATAAGTATGCCGACACTTTTTAACTTGTCCGAAGATTGAAACATATTAATCATCCATTTGAATTACGCCGGAAAGGTTATCAAATATTATTGACGTACCTACCTGACTGGCAACTGTAAATATGTCACAAAATAGAGGTGTGTTAAATGCTGTTTAAAATTTTTTAATTACGATTTTTGAATGAATTTTTAGAAGATCGATGTAAGAAGAGCACGAGATTCGATCTGTGAATCGAATGAAAAATCGATTTAAAGCAAAAAATCGTTCATCTTTATGGCCACCAAAATAAAAGGTTAGAAATAATGTTAGGAAATTTACAGGAATATTGTTTTTGAATTAGGTATTTATTGTGTTGTAGGTATGATGGAAAGGTGGGTGGCGGGTGGAAGATTACTACGAGGTAGATAATAATTATCTACAAAGTAATCTTCTACAAAAGGACAACTACGTAAAAAACCAACAAGTGTGTAAATGATACGTGACAATTCAAGCAGGTATCTAAATATTTCGTTAACTTTTGATACCTAGACCAATTAATTGTATTGTAGGTAGCTAGTTCACAAACATAATCAAAGTTTAGGAAAAGTCAGTACTTAATAATATTTTGTGAATAAAAAATAAACATGCGGAACCGTTTATTCAGAAATACCAGGAGTAGGAGGTTTATCTTTACTTACAAATAGGTCGGTGACACCGATCAGCTGTTTTAGTGCTAGTGATGTGTTTATTTCAATTTGAAAAGTTCGGTTTCTGGTATCAATGTATTAAAAAATCTCATAACTTCCGAACATGTAGCGATAGGATTAAAAAACCCTTCCTATATCGTTTGATATCATCCAAAGAAGCCGGGCCTTCTCTATATATATAACCATTTCGTTACACGTTGTATATGTATATCTATATATTTATTTAGACTAGTATAATATACCTATTTTATTTATATATTTTGTAAATGGTACACCACGGACTACCTACAGTATTTGTCTCTCTGACAACCTTTGGATGGATTAAATAGGGGGACTATTTAATCCATCCAAAGGTTGTCTTTAAAAGATCGCTTTTAGCGATAAGACTGCCCATTGTGTCACCCTTTGTAAAAGTTCTATATTTATGTCTGTAATTTATAATGGTGTACATAATAAAGAGTATTCTATTCTATTCTATTCTATACTTCGACTACAAGCTGCCCTGTGGGGTAATTGCGTACCTATCACTAGCAGTGGCTTTAATTTTGACATAGCATTTTTAACAACATTCATTGTATTTTTTACGTTATTGAGCAGACAAATCCTCCATAATGATTCAGATTGAGAATGCCAGTGTGTTTGTTACGCAAATAAGGTGCAGGATGATAATTTTATATCTACCTAGTACTTAACAGTTCAAGGCGCAAACCTCAATTTTGAAAAGGTCAATGCTTTTTTAGTTATATACAGGGTTATTTGTAAAACACCAGCAACCTCTTAAGAGGTCATTGTACTCATCATTATGAACAACTTTTACTACGGGACCAAACCTGAAATCGCGAAAAAAAATCAGCTGTTCCCTACATTTTGACGAGTTACACGAACATAAATGTAGGGAACAGCTGATTTTTTTTTCGCGATTTCAGGTTTGGTCCTATAGTAAAAGTTGTTCATAATGATGAGTACAATGACCTCTTAAGACATTGATATATATGTTACACTAGATTAGCAATTACCGCACCAAGGCGTTGCCACTAGGCTGATGGCCACAGCCATCAGCGTAGCTAACGTCAGTTCAGTGCTCTGTGTGACGCCAACCGAAGTCAACCGAGTGACATGCGACAAAAAATATCGCGAAAGAGTGTGATTCAAGATCACAAAAACATAATAAATTAACCGGAATTACTTTCCACACGTTAATTAATTGTCTCTGTGTATATATCAACGTAAAAACGCAATAAAATGTAGAATTTTGTAAATTAGGTTCAGTGTTACCACTAAAAACTTAGTTTTAGTTTCCCACGTTAGTGGGAGTTTTTAATTTATGGAATAAGTGATTTTAAATATTTTTTAATAATAACAACGTAGCAGGGTGCCTAAAGATGCAGCACGCCGTGAAAAATGGGTGGAAATAATCCGATTGCTGAGAAAAGAGACTGACTGGCTACCTACTAAATCATTCAATTTCATTAATAATAAAGAAAAAATATTCAAAAAGAAAATGTCTTAGTTATTTTCATTGTTTATAAACTTCTATTACACATCCAATAAGAAATACATAATTCAAATATTTTAAAAATAATTTAACTTAACCTAAAACGCTTTTTATGGCTTAAAATGTTGGGTAAAATTTCGCATGGGTAGGCAACCCCATCCCGTCATTGCATGTTTATATTGCGGTCTTTGTCTAATCTAAGCGACGGTATTATTCTTATGACGTGTGTAAGTGAGACAGATATATGTTTACTTTTAAATGTTTAGTGGTTTCAAAGCTACGTCGTCGCGTTTATAAAGTGGGTACACTTTTTTGACACATTTTATTGAGGTTTGCTTCTCTAGTTATACAACGTGTAACGAAATGGGTATATATATAGAGAAGGCCCGGCTTCTTTGGATGATATCAAACGATATAGGAAGGGTTTTTTAATCCTATCGCTACATGTTCGGAAGTTATGAGATTTTTTAATACATTGATACCAGAAACCGAACTTTTCAAATTGAAATAAACACATCACTAGCACTAAAACAGCTGATCGGTGTCACCGACCTATTTGTAAGTAAAGATAAACCTCCTACTCCTGGTATTTCTGAATAAACGGTTCCGCATGTTTATTTTTTATTCACAAAATATTATTAAGTACTGACTTTTCCTAAACTTTGATTATGTTTGTGAACTAGCTACCTACAATACAATTAATTGGTCTAGGTATCAAAAGTTAACGAAATATTTAGATACCTGCTTGAATTGTCACGTATCATTTACACACTTGTTGGTTTTTTACGTAGTTGTCCTTTTGTAGAAGATTACTTTGTAGATAATTATTATCTACCTCGTAGTAATCTTCCACCCGCCACCCACCTTTCCATCATACCTACAACACAGTAAATACCTAATTCAAAAACAATGTTCCTGTAAATTTCCTAACATTATTTCTAACCTTTTATTTTGGTGGCCATAAAGATGAACGATTTTTTGCTTTAAATCGATTTTTCATTCGATTCACAGATCGAATCTCGTGCTCTTCTTACATCGATCTTCTAAAAATTCATTCAAAAATCGTAATTAAAAAATTTTAAACAGCATTTAACACACCTCTATTTTGTGACATATTTACAGTTGCCAGTCAGGTAGGTACGTCAATAATATTTGATAACCTTTCCGGCGTAATTCAAATGGATGATTAATATGTTTCAATCTTCGGACAAGTTAAAAAGTGTCGGCATACTTATGTAATTGATCTTGTTTGAAATAGATAAACCTACCTATTCGCTGTTTATGATTGTCAGCACAATGCTTTGGGCAAATATGAACTTGAACTATTAAGAGCCTTTATTTACACATACGATCCAAGAGATTCGATTCACGTTACTATTGAATCGATTTGCTTGAAGATCGCATTAAAACGATTTTTTCGAAAAATCGACAGCTTATACAACCATTGAATTGATCATAAAAATCGAATCCTTACGTGCATCCTACCGGGAATTAATTGCTTAAATAAACATTATTATTTGCCATTAGTACTTAGAATAGAAAAAGGATTTAGAAACCATTTTTTTGTCCAACTGAACCCAAAACATCATTTCAATTCACCTCTTCGCAACTTATTCTTCTCCTAGTACAAATAAAATCACAGTGGGTTCCGTTCATAATTTTTAAAATAAGGTTATTTTTTTACTAAATAAGACGTAAACTATTAGCAACAAGTTAATCGTTTTTTTTTATTACAAAATAATACCACGCACGCATAATTTTTGTGTGTAGGACTAACCGAAAGAATTATCGGAGTTCACGGTCTGTCGGTGCTGTTTGAGTGGTACATAGGTTTTATTAGTTTGAGCACGTTTAGTCTTTGTTATTATAATTCAAATAAAGAATGTCGCAAAATTGCATGTAACTTTCGAAAGAAATTAATAAAAGTACTAGAAGCGCATGAGTAACAGGAATTGTTATTTCCGAATTGAATATCGTTTGCTCACAGAACCCTGATTACGTCGCTACACACACAATGTAACATCGATGTGTGTGTAAACCTAATGACTTTTAGGTACCAGGATAGCAGGGAATAGGAGTTTCATTTTGGGCATTATTGTTATTGCTTTGCTCGTCGCCGTCAGTCGACGTCTGTCCTGCGTCTAGTACATTCGTTTTTATCCCTATGATAATTATGCGCATCAGTAATTTGCGAGCTGCCCAAGAACTGTACCGTCACCGTTTTATTGAGGGTAGACCAGATGCTGAGCGTCGATAGATGCCTTCGTCAGCATGTTTTAGTTTGATCTCGGATGGTACATCGGCTTGGTGCCTCTAACCATAGGTAATCAGGTACCTATGGCGAGCGCTGCGCAACGACGGTCAGCACCCATGTGCGTGTGTAGTGTACGCAGTGCAGTGTGATACAAATTAAAGTGCGGATTGAGGCCGCTTTCAGGACAATAACACCAGACATGCTACGTAATGTGTGTCCATGAACAAGTGAGCGGCCTTGTGCATACAATACCAAGGTCACCACATCGAACCCCATCTTTAAAAATGTAAGTCAATTTACTAAATTAAGCAAAGCTTTAAGATTTTACTGTTTACTCGGTATAAAGTAATAATAAGGGATGAAACTAGTTAACCTAGGTACCTACCTAAACTTTGTTTCGATTGTTTACGTAAGTTTTGTTATTCCAGTTTTTACGTGCAATTTCTAGCTTAATAACGAGTAAACTGTAAATCAATCATTAGAATTACACATTAATTTTTACATCACGGTAAAGTACGTATGGCTTATTGCCCGCGCGCGCGGCGGCGGCGGAATATTCCGTCAGTTGGCGCCGACAAAGAACACCGCCTCGCGCCTGCGCAGTAGGCTACGGTACTAGGCGCGCAGAGTTACGGAAGAGATTTATCGTGATATTAGCAAGTAACTTAAAAAGTTATTGACCTACGTAGTGCGGTGACACGTTTGTTATGATTTGAATTTAAGAAACCAATGAAACCGAAAATTTGGTATCAATTCTTAGAGTATTTTATTTTGAGTTGAAACTATGTATAGTGACTCTATACCAGCTGTTATATTTACTCCTTCAGGATCACTACAACGTTTAAATTACACCCTGTATATATATGTAACTAGCTATATATTATATTCATAGTTTTAATAGGTTTATGCATATCTTTATATTTAAAATATTTATTCCTCAATTTTCATGATTGCACCTACCACTGTTTGTCTCTGCATCACCCAAAGGTTGACTGGTAGAAAATGCCTATGGCATTAAGTCCGCCTCTGTACATTTATGTGCTTGAAGTATTAAATAAATAAATAAATAAATAAATAAATGTAAGAAATACTGATGACCGATGTCCGATGTGCTAATGGGAAGCTAGAGCATTGCCGAGTGTCATAAGATATACCTATTTTAATGCAATTTCACGCGGATGAAATCGCGGGCAGAAGCTAATAATAACATAAAACTACAATCAATACATTAGAAAAAAAATTAAAATTTGCTTAGTGAAACCATAATGTTCGTGATTGCCTTTTAACTTTCACCGATTATTGATGTGTACCATCAATAATCGAGGAAAGTTAAAAAGCTCACAAAAAAGTAGTTATAAAGAGAATGCGTGGAGCGGTTTTGTCTAAAGTCCTTTTAATCCAAGCCTCCATTGTGTGTAGCCTGTTCGATGGCCATATATTGAGGTAAAAGAGGCGGCTATTGTTTCATGGATTATCCACAGCAAGCTCGTAAAAGGTAGAAAAAAGCTAGGTACTCGCCGCACAGGGAAACTTTAAAAGCCACGATTAATTGCAAATTGCGATCTCCCTGTAGTTAATCTGTTTCTGCCTGATTCTTACTTGTTTTTAATCATTAAATAGCTTTCAAAGTAAAAAAATATTGAGTGTGTTTGCTAAGATTTTGGAGTTTTGATTTCGATCCTCAAGTTAGCCTGAATGACAGGAGGTAATGATTTTTTTGTAGTTGATGGATTTATACTTAAGAGGAAATGCGGGTGGTCTTTTCTCCATAGAAACGCTCTCGCCTGTTTCTAAGCAATGATTTTTTACAGAATAATCAATATTAACTAATTGTATGTCCCTATGTTTTCCTTTTTGATGATAGGTACATTATTTTTCTATGCACTAGAACCCTCAAAAAATCCGATTTAAACCGCTGTTAACAGAGCCCTAGTGTACAGATTTGACAACTATTAATGAAAAAAGAAAAACATAGGGACATACCTATCCTTTTTATTGAGATTATGAAATAGGTATCGTTTAAATTGGTCCAATATTGGAGGAAATAGGGGAGAGGATTATGACTTTTTACTTAGGCTTTTTAAAAAGTCTCTCCGACCGCATTTCCTCTTAATAAAGTATCAGGTATTTTATTTAGTAAATTAAATTGAAATAAAAATTTGGTCTTACAGATTATCACATAACATCACGCCTGTAATTTCTGAAGGGTTAGCCAGAGGTGTCCATATACAGTAGTACACCCACATTTCGCCAGTTATGTTTAAGTCCCATGTAACAGGGGGCGAGCCTATTGCCATCAACCGGGAACGAATCTAGACTTCAGGCTGCTATTGAGAAATTCCAGATGAAAAAACCCAAGATCACTTTATCCGACCTGGAATCGAACCCAAGACCTCATGCACAGCAATAGCGCTGCGACAACTAGATCAACGTGGCAGTCTACACAGTCTATTAATTCAGCTTTATTCAGGATTTGGAATAAACGCCTTAAATTAACCGGAATTTGGTATCCCGGGATTAATAAACAAACGCTAATGTTAGTGGTTATTTACAAACTTTCAATGTTATCTGTGTAATACCACCTCCGGGGATATTGTTCATACAAGGTCATGAATTTATAATCGTGATTCTAACATTAGAGCAATAGTTTCAATGACACTATAGCTAGACCATACCGTCAATCAACTAGGCGCTATGGTACGTACATTAGAAATGAAGACCTCCACCGTGACCTTAAGATGGGACTCGTCACTACCATCCTCCAAAAATTTGCTGAAATCCACGAACTCAGACTTCACCGACATATGAATGGCGATGCAATTCAGCTGCTAGACAACACGTACATAGTGTGTAGGCTAAAAAGAACTAAACTATTTAGTTAGTGTCGTGTATACATAGTGAAAAATAGTAACGATGCTGTGATATCTACACATGTAACAGATGAACACAGACCCTGAGAAAGTGCCACGGAACTGTGTAAAAGTGCAAATTGACTACTCTTAGTTATAACGTAATCTGTCACGTAGAATATTAAAGTTAATTTGATTATTAGTCTATTAGGCTAGATTGTAATAAATCATTAAGACAGGAAAACAAAACTATAACTTGTAAAGATATGATAAAAAAGCACTTTCTCTTTCCATAAACATCATCATTATATTTTCTTTGCTCCCGCTATATTTATTATTATATATGTATATATTTATTTAGATTAGTATAATATATACCTACTTTATGTATATATTTACTGTATTATGTAAATGGTACACCACAGACTACCTACAGTATTTGTCTCTCCTCCCCCTTTTTAATCCTCTCTTCATCGAAAGGTTGTCTTTAAAGATAAAGATATATTTAAAAGACCGCTCTTAGCGATAAGACCGCCTATTGTGTCACCCTTTGCAAAATTTCTATATACAAGTCTGTAATTTATATGGTGTATTAATAAAGAGTATTCTATTCTATTCTATTCTAGATACTTACCTAGATAGCTAGGCAAGGTACATGTTTTGAACTGGGAGTTTAACATTCGTCGTCAGTTTCGCTTTACCGAAAGCAGGGACACTAATGTGATTGCTTTTAGGAAGACCTACAAGATTTACGTAACAATTTAGTACGAATTAAACGCTTTCCAAACTCTATGACATTTTGAGTAAAAACTGTAGATAGGTACTTATTAAAACCACTTTGTATCGTAACCTGCACCATAATATTGCGTAACATACAATCAATCTGCATCATTTTGAAAGATATTGCTAATCCATTGCTTTTTATGTTCGAAAAAATTGTCTGCTCAACAAAGTAAATAACGCAATGAATATTGTTGAACTGTAAATCCTTCCAAAATAAAATTTCAAAATTTTGGCGAAAATCGCATTAAAATCTGTTGCGTAGTTTAGAAGAACAACGCGGTCACACAGACACGAAAGCATAATCAGCCTATGACGTTCCCACTGCTGGGACACAGGCTTCCTCTCTGTGAAAGAGAGTGGGCCATAATCCACCACGCGAGCCCAGTGTGGGTTGGTGGATTTTAGATTCGAGAACATATTGCTTCCTCACGATGTTTTCCTCCACCGGTTTGAGAGAAGTGCTGATGAAATAAATTACTTACACAAAGTGATGGCAGAAACAAAAAGCGACTTTAATTTATAATGCGTATAGACGTCGTATACGAGTATTATCTTTCCGAATCACTGGTTCAAACAATATATTACTGCTGCGCGTATATTACTGCTAAGAATCATTTGTTTTCGATCTAAGTAATATTAATATCTGTCCCATATATACACTTGATACATTATGTATGTAACCTAATACATAGACAAACGTGTTCACAATATTAATCCAAGTCAGCTTCTGTTCGTTAATTAATGTGGTAATGTTGTCATCAGAATGTTTGTTCATTTGATAAATTACCAGCCTATGCGAGGTTTTTGATCCAATTTCTGGCACCTTTCACCAGTATACCAACTATAGGGACTTTATTATTTTTGCAAGGAACAACTGCCAGGTGCCAGCCGATACCATATAAACTTATATGGTTACGCCAAGTGATTTGCGGTTAGCCAATGCCAAGCGGACCAGAACCTTCGCAATTTTTTAAAGTCGATAGCATGAATACATTAGGTTAACAGTCTGATCCAGCCTGTCACTTGCTGCCCCAGCAACGCTCTAAGCCGAGGTCCGTACCCCACAGGGAGCGCCCTTAACGTGTAGTCGCTTAGTTTTTAAGTATTCTAATCCCTAGCTGGAGGCCTTAATTTATTGAAGAACCCACAGGCCAGCTCGGTTAAATAGCCGACTACCTTCAGACCTGCGAGACAACAATTATTAAATAGTAGATTATTAACCGAGGGGATAAAGCAGTGTCTTCTGTCGCGGATGACGTAACACAAAATTAACACAATAATAATATGAGATAAGCATTTCCTTTTTCAAAAAGATGTATAATGCTTTATATACAAACTCAATGGTGTAAACACAGATGTAGTTCAGTATAAATTTCGGTAAGTATTCCAAATTTAAATCACATTCTCCCCCTAGAGGATGAATGAAATTCAGTACAATTTTCTTTCCCTGTTTTTAACAGATTAAAAATGACTATTATGTTCGCTTTTTGTGGCATAGAATGTCACTTTTTTGAGCAAGTGGTACGAAAAAAAAATTAGGTAACCTATTTCATATTTAGAACATTAGAAAAGAATTGAGACTGGGATTGGAGAGCTGACAGCCCGCGTCATCTTGTAAATTGATTTGATTTTTAAAATAATTACGCATTTAATACAAATACACCTTTCATTTCATTATTAGACCCGGTAGGTAAGAACACCCTTATAGTAGCCCTTAAAGGCTTCTTCAAAGGTCGAGCACCTAGACCGTGAAAGAGCAATAATGCTGGAGAAATAGCGAAATGCATCTACATAGACCTTCATAGCCTGTAAATAACCTAGCTAGACTATAAGTAGACAGGTCTTATTGCCTTTAACACTGCTATAGAACAGTCTACCCTGACGTCGTCAGCTACTTTTTACATAGGAAAGTCGCTGTACTCTTTATTCTCTTATAAACTCGCTCACAGAACTCAAAATTTTCGTAAAAAAATATTTATACGAGGAATAACTTTGATGATTTTGGAATTTTCATCAGAGTTAATTCCTCGTACAAATATTTTTTTATCTAGGTACTGTTCTATACTAGAGTCGCGTTGCGCTGTCGCGTCGCGCCTGTCTGCGTAGATATAACGGGCTTGAAGTCTTCGTGAAACTAATTCTATTTGTACAAGTTGTAATCTAATGTTGCTTGAAACAACCTGTAACATTGTTTATTTACTAAACTTAGACTGACAGCGTTAAAATATATGTCTAGCTTTACTAAGATATTTTAGCGGTACAATCTAAGTTTAGTTTCTACGCTTAAATTTATTTTGCCCTCCCTAGATAATTGTAATTCCCGGAGGCCTTATAGACAAGTAGGTAATTTCGTAAAGGCCCTAATATTTCGTTTTTGTGTACTAAGTATGTTTTTGAGCGGTAAAACCAATCTTTTTTTTAAGGTTGCTTGGAAATGTTGAATAATAAGAAGTCCGCACCCTAATTGAGTAACACACTTACAATCACAATCTCAATCATTTTGAAGGATATTGCTAATCCATTGCTTCATTACTACTCAACAACGTAAATAACGCAATGAATGTTGTTGAACTGTCAAAATGAAATCCATTCCTACTGTTAGGTCTGAGTTCACCAACATTCAAACCATTTAGGTATTTAAACAGTTGGTTTATGTCAAATCTAAGGAAATTTTAAATATTTAATCAGTTGATTTAAATGTTGGTGAACACAAGGCTTAGTGTGTTACGCAATTACTCCGCAGGGGCCTTATTTTCTATGACACAAGGAACGAAACCGAAATTGGCGGGATTTGCTAAGGAATTGACGTGGTTTCGTAGTAAGGAATCGTTAAGTGGCCCTGGTCTGAGTTTATGGACCCGTAAAACATTAATTATGGTAATACTAAGACCAAAATTATTTCCTTGTTCGGAATTGTATAGTAAAAAATGGTTTTTCATTCCCACAAAGTACCTACCTACCTAAGAAAACTGCGAACAAAACACTTCCATTTTTTCTTTAGAAATGATTAACATGCAATTATTTCTGAAATACTCGTTTCAGATGGAAATTGAAAAATATGGAAACGGAGTCGGATATTTTCTTGTTTTTCTTTCCACATTGTTAACTTGAGCAATGTGTTTTTGTATTAAAATGGTTTCTTTCGTATTCTTAATCATTCGAAGAGATTGCTTGTGCAATACATTTTCTAAATTGAAGTACGAGGTTGCATCTACATAAAATATAAATTAATTGCTTTGTTCATCGCTCGGACCTGCTTGCCTGGGCGCGTCATATCATTCAAAATTGAAGCCACACAACACATTATTATCTATGAATCTATATTTATGATCTGTCTATCAATAGGTACTAATAATAAAGCTGAAGAGTTTGTTTGTTTGAACGCGCTAATATTTGGAAGTACCAGTTGGATTTGAAAACCACTTTTTGCATTTGATAGCCCAATTCTTGAAAACACACAACAACATCACGCTACGACCAAAAGCACGAACACACACACGGAGACGAGCAAAACGAAAAAAAAAACAGAAAACGAAGTACTACCTTCCTCAGCGCGATAGGATGGGACGCGGTGAGTCGGGGCCGAAACACGCGGATGAAGTCGCGGGCAGAAGCTAGTTATTATTATTAGCCTGTGATCTCCCACGGCAAGGTAAAGGCCTCCCTACTCTTTTTCCACTTCTCTCTGTTTAAAGCTGCTAAAGACCAGTTCTTGTTGAAGGAGTCCAGTTCATCCCGCCATCGCCGTCTGGGCCTGTCACGATGATGCTTGCCATTAAAAGGGATCCATTGGGTCGTAAGTTTGGCCCATTGATTTTCTAACATGCGGCAGATGTGCCCCAGGCCAGTTCTATTTTAGTGTGGCAGCTTTCCAAGTGACATCAGTTATCTTTGTGATGGAACGGATGGTCGTATTCCTAACCCGGTCTGTTAGTTTGATACCCAGAATACTCCGTTCCACAGCGTTCTGGCAAACCTCAAGCGTGGACCTCTGCTGATTTGTCAAAGATCATGTTTGACCACCATATGTGAGGATGGGGAGTATGCACACGTCAATGAGTCTCTTCTTAACGGATAAAGGAAGATCACCCTTCATCAGGTCTTTCATGGCCCAATAGCTCCTTCAGGCATTTTCGGTGCGTCTTGCAACTTCTTTGTTTTTTCTTGGTCTGACATATGCATCTGAAGTCCGACCTCTAGGCTTGCCGTGCCAAGATCGTCTAGCATTTGTGTCAACACGGAAGAAGCTAATAAAGAAAATAAAATTGGATTTATCCTATACGTAGTTCTTATGTTATTGCACACTAACAACCTTTTTTTTCTAGGATCTGAAGCACACTAGAGACCTGACAGAGAGAAAGATGTTGCGTTTTAAGATAAATAAGGATTAGGTACTTACACCCACTTATTTATCAAATCTCTTCTTGGGATATTTCTGAACTAGTAAGTAATACATGGGTTGTGTGAGGATTACTAATTAGAAAACTGAATCCCTAGAAGGTCGGTTTGTAAACTAGTTTTAGTCATCGCGAACGTGTTCGTGTTCAACTTTCAAAGTTTGAACAGTTTACAAGCAACACTATAATAATTATTATGTTACAGTACCTAAGGCGGATCACACACTACAACGCGCCACACGACGGAGCGCGGGAAACGGAGCCAAACTCACCGCGCGGAAGCGCCTTGAAAAAAAAAAAAAAATTAACTTCCAAATTGAGAACCTCCTCCCTTTTTGAAATCGGTTAAAAATCACGCGCGGGGCGTGTTATCTGTGCCCGTCGAGTGGCGCGTTGTGTAGTGTCCGCCTAATGGTGTAGTGCAGCGAAGGATAATTATTTTACAAAAAAACAGTCAAATCGTGTCGTCGGACACCCGGTTGGAACCCACCCGAAGTTTCTTTCGCTTTTGTATACTTGGCAAATGAGAGCTACCAAGATCAAAAAAGTGTAACTTTTGTTACTTAACAACATAGAGCAACACGGGCCACCAGCGGACCGGTCCGCCGGTGGCCCGTGTTGCTCTATGCATAACGAGCGTGTCGCTGTTTCGACAACTATGCAGAGTAAGTACCTATAACGTGCGATAAGGAACAAAAATTCAAAAATACAGTACAATTTAAGAAAAAAAAAATTCTCTTTCGGGTGCTCATCACCCTATGTCAAACTCAATCATGATTCACTCCATTAACCCACCTAATGATAAAAATCCTGTTTTTTGATCCCGTACGTTCTACATGAAAAATAAGGAAAAGGTTTGCAGCTCACTTGTAAATTGGAGTTTCGCCTAACTCTCTACGATTCATAAAAAATTCAATTTAAAAAAATATTTTCACATTTTCGTGCAAAAAATAACCACCAGGGTAAATTATGAAATCCACACAAAAACAAACACTTTTAATGAAACATGAGCTCTGTATTTCACTAATGTAGAGGCACTTTCGCGTTAACCCTAGTTATGCGCGTGACATTTTGACGTCGATTTAATGCCTATACATTTTCACAGAAATGTTTGTACCTACGAGGCGGAATTATCGTCTAAACTCTAAAAGCTTACTTTATCGACATGCGAACGGTTTGTGTTTATAAGATGTTGTGTTTCGATATTTTTGTCATAGAATGAAATGAAATAATTTTTTCTGTAAATAGGATATCGGAACCATTTTTACACGTCATTTTATAAAAAAAAATACTAAGCTAAATGAGGTCAGCGTTTTCTATCTGACTAAGTAGAAAAAAGCCGGAACAAACTCGGCGGTCACAGTCTCTTTTAAAGGTGAGACATAATCTTGATCAGATCATGTGAAGACCATGTAGATTGATGTCTGAAACGGTCTTTTGAGAAAAGTACCACATGGATTTGAGTGGACCAGTACAGTCAGTGCAAGCATTTATCAATAATCGTGTAGCTCAACTCAGAACATGAGGAGCTTAACGAGTAGACGAACAATACCAAAGAAAAGACATTTAGGTAGGCCGCATAAAGTACTCAAACTGCCAGACCAACATTAAAAAAATAACAGAGAATGAAAGGATGTAGAGCGAGTGCTATGGGAAGTTTACGCATTATACAGGGTGAAATTGAAAACATGCGACAAATCGAAATGGGAGATTGTACTCATCATTAAGAACAGCTTTTACTATGGGACCAAACCTGAAATCGCGAAAAAAAAATCAGCTGTTCCCTACATTTATGTTCGCATAACTCGTCAAAATGTAGGGAACAGCTGATTTCTTTGGTCCCTTAGTAAAAGTTGTTCATAATAATTGTTTTGTTGGTTTGTCGCATGTTTTCAATTTCAACCTGTAGAGGAACACAAAAAAGAAGTCGTGAATTAGGTATCATGTACTGATGTGAATGGGTGACTGACTACCTCGTTTGTCTAGTGTGTTCGCAAGCGCTACTTCTGAGCACGAGGGTTCAATTCTCAGGACGGGCTGTCAGTGTTATTGGGTTTTTCAAACAGGATTTGTCACTAGCAGCCCGGAGTCTGGATTTGTGGCAAAACTGGAGGATGTGGGTGTACGGTCACCAAAGGAGATAAGTAACCAGGGTCGTCGGTATAGTTGAAGTTTTAGTAAGAAACTCCCCTCTGCCTAACCCTACAGGAGTACAGCCGTGATGTTTATGTTATGAAGTTCAAAAACACGTATATGTAGCTTTGTGGTAACAGATTAGTGGTTAAAAGTAAATCAGAGTGTTCATAAAACATTATATTTTTTCTCTGCATAGCCTAGCTCATGTTTCGCAACGGACATTTATGAGCGGAAATTATGGACAAATGATGGAGAAAAAGAGCCGTAACGATGAATTATTACCAAGTTAAATTGCATAAAACGCCTATTAAGAAACTTGTTAGGATTTTAATTTGTTTTTCGTCTGGTGGAGTTCTCCATTATACCTACCAATAAAACCTTATTGGTATAATTTATTGAAATAACTAACTGATGATATTTCCTCAACAAACGTTTTTGAACTGACTAAAATATTGAGAATGACGCGACGAGAAAATCAATATATTTCATATTTTCAGCACAAAAACTAGATTCAATGCTTCTTTTTTAGGGTTCCGTAACCAAAGGGTGCCAACGGAACCCTATTACTAAGCCTCGCGTCTGTTCGTCCGTCTGTCTGTCTTTCAGGAGGCTGTATCTCATGAACCGTAATAGGTAGACCGTTGTCGTAATGTTCACAGTGTGTAGTTCTATTGCCGCTATAACAATGATTAATAATAAAAATAAAATAAAGTTAAAAATTGAAGGGGTCTCCATACAAGAAACGTGTATTTTTCGGCGTTTTTTGCCTTATGGTATTTAATAATACAAGCACCACAGTTTTGTATAACTATCTACTTACTTACCTACTTTTAAAGTATTTAATAGGTAGGTGGCAACCTGTCAAATTTCTTTAATGATTTTCAACTTTATCGCAAAGCTTTAAAGCATAAGGATCAAGGTTGATTGGGAAAATTTGACAGTTTCGGGTCGCTTGATGTGCTGGCGGCTGTACCAATATTCCCCTCGCACCGGGTAGGTTAAGAATATTTATGTGGATAGCCCTTTACAGACTGAGGACAATCTAAATGTCCTTAAGTGAGGATGTAAGTTAAAATTTTCAGAAGGTTGGTAATACAAGGAAGGGCTTTTAAGGCCGTGTCAGTGTCAGGTCGTAAAAATATGAAGTTTGTACTTCTCTACCTACCTTTAGCACAGCTTTTAGTCCCTAGATAGTAAAACTGTGGAGTTATTATGCCATTCAATGTGCGTGCAGAAAATTGCCAGGTGATATTGTTATCATGTTTTGAAGTAAGTGTTTTTAATTAATTTACAGCCATTATGACGATAGTGTGACATGTTTTATCGAAGAGTCGTGCAAATAAAAGTGTTTACATAAAGTTGAAAAGTTTAATCAATAGCTATAGAAAAACGTGTTGGAAAATAGAATGAACTATAGTACCTACCTACTTGTGTGAATCGAATGGGAAGTAAAACACTACATAGGCGTTTGCAGTGCCATCTGTCGCGGACGGCGCGAACTAGTGTTGCAATGTAGCATGCACTCGCTGCGACAGAATCGTGGTGTCAGACTAAATGGATAGAGCGCTGTAAACCTGAGTCGGGAACATAACTTTTATTGACAATAAACTAGGAACATGACCATAAATATTTTATTTCAAAATTTTATAGATATTTTTGAGTACAACAATAACGATTACGTGTGTAAAAATGTTTATAAACGAGTTATGGTAGATAAAAATATAAGATACTGTGATTTCCCATAACTGTTGCTTCACTCTGACTGTTTACTTTATTCTGACGCGTCTGATTAAAAGTGTAGTATTGAATATCAAATACCACAAAAAGATTTGGGCTCGTCCGGGATTTGAACCCGGGACCTCTCGCACCCAAAGCGAGAATCATACCCCTAGACCAACGAGCCGCTTATATACACTTTCAAAATTGCTATATACATTCTCCAAGAACAAAATAAGTTATCGTTAGATTTTTTACGCTTTTAAAAACTTGTAAACACGTTTAATTACAGTTATATGTATACGGAACGGTTTCATGTTACTAGGTATTGATGACGTAATAAATAATGTGGGTGGAGATTAAGAAAAGGTCAAGGTTTCTGTTTATTGTTCAAATCTAACTATTTTTGAACAGCAGGTATCTAATATCTGCCTATTCCACATTTGCATTAGACTATGTTAGGTTTTTTTTTAATGTATACCGAGGACACAACAGAACTGATATTGATCTACTGATAGGTACCTACTTATATACATAGGTACTTTAAAATATATTTTAAGTAATAAATTATCTCCTGTTTATTTTCTTACTTCATTTAGGTAGGTAATCAGAATCCATTCACATATCTACTTTGATAACGTAAATGAAGATAATGAACTAGGTAGGTACCTACTCACAGTATGTAGGTATATACTTTATAGGAAGTCCAAGAGCAAATCGTCCAAAATTAGCTTTGAGCATGAAAACCTACAGAAATAAAAGTTATTAAATACATATTAACAACTTGCTTCTGCCCGCGACTTCATCCGCGTGAATTTTCTTGATCCTCCGACCCACCCCGTCGCTTCGCATCGCCTGCACGCGCTTTTACTTCGTTTTCATTCAGCGTCCTTTCTGTTTTGTTTTTGCTCGGCTCTTAGGGGTCCTAGCGTGATGTTAGATAAATTTATAGCATAAAACCTTTCTCAAGAATTGGGCTATCAAATGCTAAAAGAATTTTTCAAACCCGTTCCAGAGATAAGCGCTTTCAAACAAACAAGCACAGGTCGATCGGTCAGGTTAAGGCGGTACCCCGACCAAAACCTCGTTTTTCTCCGTTATTCAGAACCTATTAACTCAATATTTATCAGAAATAACCTACATCTAAAAGCACATTATTAATGTTCGATATCTTATCATCTCATTGCACGTTTTTATTGGGGGGTGCGGCAAGGAGGGAACGAATGCTCAAGGATATTTGGTCAGGGGAACGCCTTAAACTACGCTTGCCGCGGTTGGTCTGGGGATGGGTGACCACCTTTACATTCCGTGACCCCTCCGAGCCTCGGAAAATACGTTGAGCCGTTGGTCATTCCTGGATCTTTGACAGTCGTTACGAGTAGTCAGAAGCCCGAAAGTCTGACAACCAGTCTTAAAACAAGGAGTATCGTACTACTCAATACCTAACTGGGTTATGGAGGTCAGATAGGCAGTCGCTCCTTGTAAAATACTGGTATTCAACTGCATCCGGCTAGACTGGAAGCCGACCCCAACATAGTTGGGAAAATGCTAGGCAGATGATGACCTGCACTACATAAACTGAATATTATCACTATTAAAATCATCATGTTTTCAAATAAGTGTCTCACAATAAAAAACACCTCAGTAAATAATAATTTATTCATCACCATCTGCCTAGCCTTTTCTCAACTATGTTGGGGTCGGCTTCCAGTCTAACCGGATGTAGATTTAAATACCTACCAGTATTTTACATGGATCGACTGCCTATCTGACCTCGACAACCCAGTAAACCCAGCCCAAGCCAGCAAATAATTATTTATTTATCAAATAATTTTATTAAGACTATGCCGACCGCTCAGTGGCGCCCTCATCGTTTGTTTGGTTATTTCATACAATTTAGAATGAAAATGCAAAAAATAAGCACGTTAAGTTGTGCTTTACAAGATTATACGTTAATATTATTAGAAACGGTAGTTTTATATTGTTTAGTTTTATTATAATCCTTCAAACGGATAACGGTGGCCAATATATTCCATTTTAACGATTATAATAAAACTAAACAATATAAAACTACCGTTTCTAATAATATTAACGTATAATCTTGTGAAGCACAACTAAAACGTAAAACGGATAACGGTGGCCACTATATTCCGTTTTAAGGATTATAATAAAACTAAACAATATAAAACTACCGTTTCTAATAATATTAACGTATAATCTTGTGAAGAACAACTTAACGTGCTTATTTTTTGCATTTTCATTCTAAATTGTATGAAATAACTAAACAAACGATGAGGGCGCCACTGTGCGGTCGGCAGAGTCTTAACAGGTTCTCTGTTCAACAAATTGAGTCCACTTTCAAAATGCGTCGGAACGCATTCATTCAACACCGATTAGAGCTGTGTTGAATTAAACGATTGCATTCAAAACCGCACTCTGTGGGCTTTAAATTCACTGGGTGGACAATCTGTTTTGAAGTAGTCGTTAGGTTTATTGTTTATCTATGTGCGCACAGTAGCACAGAATATATAATAGTACTAGACATATTTACGGCTATTAACATACCTAACATAAACTCACGACTTCTTCATATGGGAGTAGGCAGAAACTACAGAGCGCCATCTGCTAAGATCCTTACATAGACATAAGTTCTCCTTTGGCATCATTTACGTTCGTTCATACATGCATAAATCGTCTATTCAAACTTGTTTCAAATTAATATTATTTCAAGTTAAACAAATATAAACTTTATTGCAATGGCAATTAAATTGATTTCAGAGTGACTAGAACTATTGAAAAAGTTATAAAAATGGTTGAAGTTTTAACGTAAACTGAACTTTATTGTGTAGAATTTATTTTTCTATACATATTGTTTACATTTTATGCAAATAAATCGCGAATGCAGATTAAAGAGGTACACACACGTCGGTTGGGAGTTAAGCTACTAACAAGTTACATAACCTAACCTTTGGCTACATGTAGGCCAATTCTCGTAATTTAAAACGTTCAAAATCTAGTCGCAATCTCATTTCGGCGACGAACAAATGTCAAAAACTTGTCAAAATGTAGGGAAATTTGAAGTATTTTTGACAGATTGAGACTGAGATCAGACTGTGAACGTTCTTAAAAATTACGAGAATTGCCCCTCTGGTATCACCTTCGGTGCAACAAAGTCACAACAGCTCATTTTTTAATTTTACAGGAGAGGACTCTTAAGTATTTTTTCGCATTTATTGACTTTTGTAGTAGGTTTGAAATCTTTATAAAATTAATTGTTTATTGCTTTTGTTATAGTTTCACGTAAAAAGCATATTTTGAATTAAGTACTAAAAAAATCCTAATAAAAGACAAAACAAAAAAAAGTGTCCT
Source organism: Globia sparganii (assembly GCA_949316385.1). Classification (NCBI taxonomy): domain Eukaryota; kingdom Metazoa; phylum Arthropoda; class Insecta; order Lepidoptera; family Noctuidae; genus Globia; species Globia sparganii. Next base: position 18,867,655 of record OX438655.1, read on the forward strand.
GAATTGTGACTTTGTAGCACCGAATGTGCGATAGTCTTAAAAGAGACTATCTTAAGTAACTAGGTACTTACTTAGCAAACCATCTCTCACTGCAACAAAGTAACCGCTTACCTACTCCTTTTTATCATCGCAATGTAATTACCTCATGCTACATTGAGCAACGCACGGGCGTGTTTTTCCCGCTGCGTTTTTTTCTCGCATTGGATTTTCAACGCACTGTCTAAGCAGTGCTTTTAAAATCGACGACGCTAACGTCGAGAGTTCAAAATACAACAGTGTTTTTTTGACGCACTGGGATGTGCTCTGTTGGATTCTCAATGCGCCGAGCATTGAGAATCAACACCGAGAGCTCAAAATCCAGTGCGCGATAAAATCCCTCCGCGATATTTTTACGTCCGTTCGCACGTGGGCTTATAGCAAGTAGGTAATAAATTACCAATTAGCTTCACAGAACGTTGTAATAAGAGATTTATGCTGCTACGAAGGATATCTATGATATGAGAGGCTAATGGCCGGTTAGGATTATATTGTTCTACGTCTATATATCCTCTAGTCAATGTATAGTTTGCCAAAATATTACGGAGTAATATTGGAAATCAATTAAATAACATAATTACTTCTTGTAAGTTCTATCATATACCAAAGTAGTAACCTGCCTATCGATTCTGTAAAAATCTTACCGTGATTAACATAGGTGAAGTGAGCGTGAAGTAAACTATTAATGGAGGCAATCCCAAACATCAGGTGGAATGACAGCTCACTTCACCTTAGTTTTCACGGTAATGCATGCTAATTTATGATGATAAGGGCAGGCGAATGATAAAATTGCAATGCTTGTAAAAGGCTGCTAAGTCATAAGTACCTACTAACATAACACCAACATTTTACACTTAGTTTGCAATAAACGTTTTGACTTTGACTTTGACTTTGAGATTTTTACAGAATAGCACTGCTGGATTTGATTCCATACACTTCGACTCCCGAAAACTCATTTCTTCTTATTTAGGTACTATTTATAACACCGAGCTTCTACAACACTTGCACATGTATCCCTACAGTTGAGCCAAGCAAGCACAGTTGAGCAAGGGTCAGGGAGTTTAAGACGCATCGCTGACGCACTCCGGCCTGACTAAATGTCCCTAAAGGCCCTTTGTTTATACGTCGTATAAACCGCGCCGTAGAAAAAACGTGTTTGTCAACAAGCTTCCATAGTGATCCATACAACACTGACGACCGTGCCTACACACAGCGAATAAACCGTCGTTTTTCACGGTAAGATAAGCGTATTTCTTGCCACAGTAACCTACACTTGCCCCACAGTTGTGGTCCCGGTGCGTGGGTCAAGGATTTATGACGCGTTGCCTGACCCACTTCGGACCCAAGCAACAGTAACTCGTTGATCACGCTACGTGAGACTTATTGTGTAACAACACTGTTCTTGTATTAGCAGGAGCTGGAGCTAGTGACGTTTTTTTGTGGATGTGCGTTTATCAGCCCATCATCATTCATCATGGAACTGTTTTGGTTTGAAGGGATATCAAAGTGTAGTGTCAGATGACTAAGGAGGCAGATTATAATTTCCTTCAGTCAATTCAACATCAATTAGGAAATACAAACCTACGCTCTTATCCCGCGTTTACACCAAGGTATAAAAGAAAAGTGTTCTACATCTTGTGTCTATTACTTTTGTTTATCGTTTACACAAGTTGTAAAGACAAGTTAAAAGGTAATTAAAATAGTTAACAATACATGTCTCAAACAACGTCAATACATTTATGATACCGTGGTTATATTCTCTATGATGATACCCATATCCTTAGCACGACACAAGTACTTATTGTAAATTGTATAGGGATCTAACCACGAGGCTATGAAGATGCTAATATTGTTTTGTTAGAGCCTACCAAAAAGTAGGACCTACGCAGGTAGGTGTTGTATGAGCAACAGAAAATCGTTCTGTGGTGACCCATACCGATACATAAATATTCTAAACATTTTTAAGGCGTATCGATGTTATACATAAGGTAGCGAAATAATAATTCAATTCACTGCATTGAATAAAAACGTATTTTTTTAGGAAAAATCAAATTTTAAATATAAAATGTAAAAAATATAAATACAAAAATTTTACTAGTTACACTTGCATGACAATATTGCAGCTGTAAAAAAATAGTAACAGAAATCAGTAGTCTATCAATTTCAGAGTATCTTCTAGATTCTAGAATAACATTTTATAACGAATTTCGCGAACTAGCGAATCGATTGCAATCGGTTTTTAGGGTCGTTACCACTAATCTGCACATATTTTAAAAGGAATTCAATCTACAATACATTATCTAAGTTGTCCTGAGCTAAAAAAGCCGAGCGTGATCCTTGGACGCAAGGAGTGAGGGGAAGTCTCCCCGTCCAAATGGCGATGACGTCCTGCACCTATATCTATATCGCGAATCTTCGCAGCGTTTCAGGAATTTTGGACTTGATGGCTTGCGGCTACGTACTGGAGATTATACGGGAAGGGATTCGTGAAATAATACACATCTATATTGAATCGTCTGTGTTCAGGAAACGATTGCGGGACTCTTCAGGTTTTTCAGGAAGTATTTTGCTGATGAAAAAATTTCTATGGTAATTTGGTTGCTTACATCGCTCGAAGCTATATCGTGAAGAGAGCGCAAATTTCATCCTGTTTTTAAACTTTATTTACTTACAAATGAACTTTACTTATATGCTATAACATAACAAGCCTATATGCCTATATTAGAACCCGAACGTGTCGCATGTCGTTAGATTCCTTGTGAGACCACCTATCTATATAAGTATCTGTGTTGCGTGTATCTATTAGGTACCACTGAAAAGATCGCGACCACTATTATGACTAAGTTAAACAAAAACTAATCTATATTATTTGTAACGCTTCGTCGCGAACAAAAACATTAATGACCAGACATTATTTGAAAAAAAAAAATTAACCTAAGAGATGAGGTTTTAACCGTCTGTAACACGCAATATGTAATGTTCCTCGTCGGACACGGTTTACCTTTTATCGCTGGAATCGGAAACAAAACAAACGTCGATAAAAGTTGATAAGTTATTAACGAAATTGATATTGAAAGTATCAGATATTAGGGGCACAGGAATATCTATCAACTACTTATACTAAGTTTTAAGATATTTACATAGGTGTGACAGGTTTAATATTGGGTTTATTTAGAGTTGTAAAAAAACGGTTTTTTTTCTGAGATGAAAAAAAACTTTGAAAAAAAACATGAAAAAAAACAGTTTTTTTTCTGGATTAGGTTTTTTTTCAAAATTACGAAAATAAAAATATATCTACCTAGTAAGTAATCGTTATCATCAAAAATGAGCTGATATTAGATTAATTTTGGTTAATATAATATCAGCTCAAAATAATTAGCAATAGGTACTCATTGAAGTTTACATATATGGATAGAGATTACCCCAATCTTCGTTTTGTTTGAATTCACTGCAGACTGCCGATAGCTTGAGACAGTGAGAGTTCGTTTTTGTGTGAATTAATTATACCTACATTAAAATTGTGTTGAGTTATTAATTATTATCTACATCTATGTATAATTTCTAATTTCATTGATTTAAACCTAATTTGATCATATTTAGTTTTTTTCCATATTATTTCATGTATTTCACCTTTTCTGAAAAAAAACCAAATGTAGAAAAAAAACGAAGGTGCTAAGTTTTTTTACATGTTTTTTTTCAAGATTGTGAAAAAAAACATTTGGTTTTTTTTTTAATTTACATCTCTAGGTTTATTAAACAAATACTATTGTTAAAAGCAGCTAAAGAGGACATATAATAAACATTTAATAATAAGGAAAACCATAAAAGCGCTTTTCCTCTCTCCTACTTATTTAAAATTTTGCTGTGCCCGACAGAGTCCACAATTGATTATATTGTTTTATACTTACCACCTGTATGTGTACAGAGGCCAGCACATCAAGCTACCCCAATCTGTCAAATTTTCCCAATTGAATATAAACCTTATTCCTTTTATTAAAGTTGAAAATCTATCAAAGAAAGGACCATGCCCATCTGTGCCCCAGAAATGCCCAGATAAAGTAAATTACAAGATTGTACTAATAAATGAAAACTAGAATTACGTTGTTAATTTTGAAACCTAACAAGCACTGGATAAAAAAAAAGAAAAAAAAAGACTTGTTTACATTGCAGATCGAACTTATGTTAAATAATGTTTCATTCATTCATGCACTAAAAGTGCAGTTTATTACGGTCTGAAATCACGTCCTTTGGCCGATTTATTCATTCGTTGTGATAGTGTTCTTGCTTGTTACCGATGATAACGAATACCTACTATTATAGTGTTCCGGTTTTATTTACGTATTATTGATACGATCGGCAAGATAAAACTTCACAAAAAGTAGCCGCATGTAGATTTTATTGCAATGTGCTTTTATAATCTCATCGGAAATACCGGTTTGTTATGAGGTACTGGTCTCTTTCCATATTATTATTTACTCGAGTACCTACTTAATGGACCATGCCCATCTGTGCCCCAGAAATGCCCAGATAAAGTAAATTACGAGATTGTACTAATAAATGAAAACTAGAATTAAGTTGTTAATTTTGAAACCTAACAAACACTGGATAAAAAAAAGACTTGTTTACATTGCATTACCTATGATAAATAATGTTTCAATCATTCATGCACTAAAAGTGCAGTTTATTACGGTCTGGAATCACGTCCTTTGGCCGATTTATTCATTCGTTGTGATAGTGTTGTTACTTGTTACCGATGATAACACTGATCTGGCCGAGCATATGTGATGATTATGAAGTTCCTAGTGGAAAACTAATAGCAATGCTGTCTGTAAATGATAAAATGTATAAACAATACCAGTAGGCAGTTATCATGTTTAACGTCCAATAACTTTTCAATCAGTGCGTTATATGACATTAAATCTAGATATCATAAAAATACTGTTAATAAGTTATCGTATGACATAGAGCTGCAATTTGGGCATTACATGGCATTGCAGACTTTCACCTCCATACTAATATGGGCATGGTCCTTTGACAGGTTGGGGTAGCTTGATGTGCTGGCCTCTGTACATTATGGATGCGATAAAGATTGAATTGAATTGAACTGTATAGACACTAAGTACCTAATTGTTATCCAGCACATGACTAGGTAGAGATGTCAGCTATAGGGAAGGCGTCCGTAAGGGCCGAAGCCTGCTGGGGAAGCGGGATTGTCTGAAAGGGTTACCGCTACCCCGGAACATAAAGGGCTAAGGAGGAACACGGGTGGGTTTTAGTCAGTAAGAGTCTGACACTCCCTCCTGCTCCACCCTGAGCGGGAGGGGTCATTTGATGATTTCCCATCCTCAAAAAAAAAACCTGTTTCCCATGGGAGCAGTCTACATACATAATATATTAATTTTTGTCAATAAAAATTCTATCATTTAATTCCCGAACTATATTTGACAAAATAATATCACCAATAATCACATTCATGATTTTGTCATTACTATGCAAATAGCAATCGCATATTTGATTTCCTACTTCACATAGACCATGCAATTAGGTACTCATATGTTCACATGTTACAAAGAACAGTATTAAATATTAAGGGTGTACCTATATCCAAATGCTATGTAGCGAGATAAGTTTGCCCGTCGTAAGAAGACGTTGCATAATTCAAAGAGAAATGATAACTGCCTTTGTACAGGTGACGGATGGGTTAGGTAGGTGTCTGTTTGTGTAGGTATTACAGTCCACTGATAATAGATTGTGATCCGGACTGGCTTTGAATGCCATTGTTGAATGATAATGGTCTGAAGTAACGCCATTTTGTTTTTTGTGGCAAAGGTAGGCGTCTAGTTTGAAGTTTTTCAGAACTTCAAACAAAATCCAAATTCATTTCTTAGGCTGAGAATCAGCACTTCAAAATGACATAAGACAGTCCCCCAAAACGCCCTTCACCACTTCCTAGTGCTTTCGCGGGGAAGAAGAACTGGCGCAACAAACTCCCCAGCACCACAGTTGTCTGTTCAGTTAGAAAAAACTTAGCAGCATACAATTTAGCAGGTATGCAAATTAATTAACATTACGAGACACAGAAATTAAATTAAATTGTACTTAATTATAATTTTTTATATGTCAAACAAACGAACATAATTACCTAGTTTGTATTTCTGTGCTAAAACACTTTCATTATGAATGCTATAATTACATACCTACCAACTTCACGATTTTCAACTAAGGGCTGATTTTTCAATAATCTGATAACCTTATTCGAGGAACAATTTTGAAATTTTGTTATTTCATACAAATATAAAATTCAAAGTCCTGACTGACTGATATATATCAATGCACAGCCTAAACCGCTAGTCCTAGAGACATGAAATTTGGAGGGAGTGTTCTTTGTGCAGAGTAGGTATCCACTAAGAAAGGGTTTTTCGAAATTCCACCCCTAAGAGGGTGAAATTCCACGCGGACGAAGTCGCGGGCAGAAACTAGTTTCATACAAAACCTGTCAAACTTCAATTTTATTCCACGACTAAAAGTTATCTGTCGATGGAATCAGCCTAATTATGATAAATTCTGATTTTACTTTCACTTAATCATGACAAGCTGAAGGTTATCTTATAAGGCCGGAATCTTATTAAGATTAATAACGATACATAAAATATATCAAAAACAAAAATTCTTGATATTTCGATATAATCCCAACAATTTATATGAAATTGGTCAGCCTTGAGTTTGATTTATCGTCTAACATCTTGAAGCGGTAGAAAGGTCTAAAAAGGCAGTAATTTTAATAAAATATACTCGGGAGAATATCGAAGTGAAGGTTGATCGAACACTGATAAATAATTAAGTATGCAAATTACTGGGAGAATATATAGCAGAATGACTGAAAAAAAAGTTCCGAAGAGGACCTCAAAGACTCGTTACACTACTTTACATAAAGAATCCTTATAAATAAAATAAGACATTGAAGTCCCATGTGCCGGATATTCTAAATATGTGCCGGATATTCTAGATAGGTGTACGAAGTGTTATTCTAAAGCGTTTAAATATTTAGATATCGTCACTGCAAACATGCTTGCATTTTGTAGTTTGTTTACCGATATACCTATGTGTGGACTTTTTGCAACCACCATTCACCTGTCAAAAGTCGTAATAATCAGTCTATTTTCTCTTTAAATATAAATCCAAAATCGTTCCAACTAAGTATTTGGAGATGTTTATTTATTAATATTTACATAATTAAAATATGTATTTACAAGTATATAAAAAGGAGGGAAGATAATCAAAGGGCATCAAGAAATTCATCCGCATCGCTGTCAATAGGAAAAGTTCCCAAAAGGCTGGCAGCATTGCTACGTCGTGGTAGTATGGCAAAGCTGATTCTTTGGCCAAAAAAATCGTTCCTATTCAACTTATATTTTCTGATCCGAATGTAAGTGTGTGCCAAGTTTAAACCAGATCTCAAATTCTTAACTTTAGTATCTAGTTTGTGTATGATGTGTGGTCTCTGAAGACTGTGTAACAACTACACATTTTTCCCTTGTAACGGGTTACACCATTCTATAATGATTTAATCGTATCTAAAATAGGGAAAACTGTTGTCACCAAATATGCTTTTCCATCACAGGTAAATAGCGAAATCTATGTATGCTGAAATCGATTAATTAAGTAGCGGTTGCCGAGCGTTGTGGTTAGAACATTTTAGTTCCTAATTTCCTACCTAATCTAGCTACTCGTGTGTACCAATTTTGTTATGCAGTACCTACTAAAACTTTACGAGATACCTACCTCGAAACGATTCAGCAAAAAACATGTTTACATTACGAGCTCAGGCAAACTTTGTATTACTTACATAAAATCTACATAACGTAGGACTTGCAATAAATATTAGGTAATTTGTCTTAGAAATTCAGTTTTCGTTACATATACACAACAATCTGGTTTGTTTAAACGTAAAATATTCGTAAAACAATAAGTATTATGTCATTCAACTCAACCTATCGCAGTTCACTGAGAAGTCTATGACAGAGAAGTCTATGATAGGCCTCTCCCAGGTTGTACCACAACACCCCACCTTTCCCATCCAGTCTGTGCCAGCCACCTTTTTAGGCCGTCCGTCCAACTAGCTGAGAGGCGTCCCACACTGCGCTTACCGGTACGCGGTCTCCACTCCAGGATTCGTCTGCTTCACCAGCCATCGGTCCTTCGACAAACATGAGGCCTTACTCTGCAAGCTATGTCGGTAACTTCGGTTCTTTTCCGGATAGTTTCATTTCTGATTTTATCCTTCAAAAAGAGGCACCAAGCACAGGTCACTCTATAGCGCGCTGAGTATTATGTATTCACTTTGAATGAAAACAAAATAATTGTCTTGGTCCTGAATTACTGACGAGCTTGTAATGTAATGTAAATATTGTACGTAATTTATTTGATACTGGTTCTTAGATGGATTATTCCTTTTGCATAAATTATGAATGAATTTGTATCAATAAGCTGAGTATTTTTTTTTTTATATTAGACTAGCTGCGCCCCGCGGTTTCCTCCCGCGTAAGTTTCGATCCCTTGGGAATATCGGGATAAAAAGTATCCTATGTGTTAATCCTGGTTATAAACTATATGTGTGCCAAACTTCATCCAAATCCGTTCAGTAGTTTTTGAGTGAAAGAGTAACAAACATCCATCCATCCTCACAAACTTTCGCATTTATAATATTAGTAGGAGTAGGATTTTTCAGTAAAATGTAATTATAATAATTTGTACAGACCTGGCCTAGATTCTATTCATACTTGTATTTACGAAAGAGTTTTGCTGGTCCTGTAGTATCTATAGGCATTAATGAACTCTAGTTTCTTCTTCGGGCTGGTTGTTCCGACGTGACTCGTCATATCATTTATCTGCAGAATAAATGGACGTTTTATATGAAAACTGTCAAAAGTTCAAAATTAATCCTCAGATAAAGATATCTTGAGCAGTGATTGGCCAGTGGTAACGGCCGTGACTTAAAATTGTAGGTCGTAGGTTCTAACCCTGACAGGCGCTATAATTGTGTAACTTGACCAATTACTTTCATGGAAATTCACGCTATTATGTATAGATTGAGGAGCCACATTAAAAGTTTTATATATTTTTCAATATCAACAGTACTTTTTTTTTGTGGATGGGTTATCATCAAATGACCCCTCCCACTCTGGGTGAAGCAGAAGGGAGTGTCAGAACTCAGACTCTTACTGACTAATACTCACCCGTGTTCCTTCCTTAGCCGGGGCAGCGGTAATCCTTTCCATATCAACAGTACTGGACTCAGATTTTTAATGGCACTATACACAATTACTACTTAAATGATACAAAATTTTCAAAAATATTCATTAAATACTTTCCGTGTTCCAGGTGGCTCCACAATTCAAATGTTTAAATTGAGGAGCCACTTTTACATTGATATAACTTTGGATATGTTTTACTACAAATTTCAGAATTTGGCCTACAAAATTATTTGCTTTCCTATTGAATAAGGTGGTGGGTTTCCTTTTAAAATCTGAAGTGGCTCCTCAATCCTTAAGGACATCATTTCATCACCACTATTCTTAAAATGGTGAAAACATCGTGAGGAAAACGAAATGTCCTAGAACCAAACATTCGGAGGCATGTGACATCTACCAACACGCATTGGGCCCACGTGGTAGATTTCGGCCCACCCCATCTCACAGAGAGAAGGCTTGTGTCCTAGCAGTAGGAATATTATAGGCTGATTATGCTTATGCAATATCTGGTGCATAATTATAGCCCTTAGCTCCAAAATCATTGATTTTCTAGTAAAGGCGGTTCTTTATTTTATTATAAACTAGCGGCCTGTCCCGGCTTCGCACGGGTGGACTTTTATTTTTTAAATATTTTATTTTTTTCTTGCAATTAAAAAAGCCTATATTAACCAGTGATAATGCAGCATTCAAATGGTGAAAGAATTTTTTAAATCGGTCCAGTACTTTTTGAGCCAATTCGTTACAAACATACATACAAATCTTTCCTCTTTATAATATTTATTATTATTATAAACTACTGTTACAGTAGAGCCAGAGCCTTTCAATATAAATTTAAACGGATAGGTACCCTTATACTTGTGTATTCAACCGCAGATTTATGGCGACGTTGTGTACATCGTAACGCTCATAAATATTATTCATTTTATGCGAGATTTATTGTGGAACCTTCTCCAATAGCTTGTAAACAGTACCTATCTTCAGTTTTAATAACATTAATCAAACAAAATAAAAAGAATATAAATATTTGTCTAATAAAACAAGAAAAAATCAGCACTTTTTAGGCATGTACTTCACTTTTCTCTTCTTTGTTCTTGTTTGATTTTATGTGTGCATCCAGTAAAAAAAATTTGAACAAGACATTCGATTTTTGTTTTTGCTGTGAACCACCAAAATGAATTATGACGTCACAGGAACAGAGATATTTTTTATACTGTCACAGTGAGTAACGAGTTGCAAGAAAAAAATAATTTATTGATGTAGCCAATACAATGCCAGTACATGAATGAGGCAGAATAATTTATGCATCCGATCAATGAGTGTTCGTTACCGTTACCATCCGTCGCAGATCAAAACAGACTAGGTACCTACCTACTTCAATTTTATATCCAGCTGTCAAAGTTCGTACCTATTCTAGAATTTTTTTTTTAAATCACATAATCTAATAACGTTCCTATTCAACGTATATTTCTTGATCTGAATGTAAGTCACGCCAAGTCTAAAATATATTTAAACCACAGCTCAAGTTTGAAGGAGTTATTTCCCAGCTTGAGTTCTTAACTGTAGTAATTTTATTCTCGTAGAAAGTAGTGAAACAGAATAGCAAGCGTGGATTACGGAAGACAAATAGTCTTTTGTGATTCGAGTGAAGCTAAGCTGCAAATGACCTCTTTCGGTTTTTATTAGAACTTTGGAGTTAAGTGAAGTGATGTAGAGTCGATTTTCGTAAAGATACTATAAGTATGTGAAATGTTATTGCTTGTAATCGGCAAAAAAATGTTTGCATTAGGTACTTATATTTTGAAATAACTAGTCTGTTCGATAAATGCGCAAATAGGTATCCTGTAACTCTTGAACAGCGAGGTAATGGCTTTCATCTTGACAGTTCAACAACATTCATTGCGTTATTTATGTACGTTGTCTCGCAGAATTTTTTTTCGAACATATGAAGCAATGGATTAGCAATATCCTTCAAAATGATTCAAATTGTGATCAGCAGGGCTTTTGACGAATTTTTATCACTACAAGACAGAAGTACCTACCTGCCTATAGAAGCCTCGAGCGAAGATGAATAGCTTACATTATGCGCTTTAGTTAGGTACATAGATATATGTGCAAAATCGACTAGAATATCTGTGTCCTTAAGGGACAAAAGGGGTCACAATCACTTAAAAAATCCCTGATGACATGCATAACGATAATGAACGCCTAATCGACAAAAACTTTTCTAAAGTCAACAAAATCCTAACCAAATTACCTCTAAAAATTCACCTCTTGCAATGTCAAGGTCGGTCAAATTTCCATTGATCGAGCCTCTAATCCGATTGTGTTTTGCTAAATCACCGAAGACGGTAAAATGGCCGTAATGCTAGGTCTTGCGTAAAATTGCTCGCGAACAAACTTTGGTTGATCGTACAATGACAAGGATAAACGAGCTATTCAGGCATCGTATTGTTGCTATGCTACCTTTTAAGTACAATTCTTTTCATGTCTATATTGATAGCCTACCATAAACGTTAAATTGGAAAGTTTTGTTTAGTTTTCCAATTGATTGAGAAGCATTGTTTGAGAGGGGACCCTCTCAAACAATTTTGGCTAAATAAAAACAGCCGCATAGGTCGATCGATTAGGTTAAGCTACACTTGCCGCGGGTGGTCTGTGGATGAGTGATTATCTTTACATACCGAGACCCCTCCGTGCCTCGGAAAGCATGTTCAGCCGTTGGTCCCGGCTGTCATTCGTGGATCTTTGACAGTCGTTACGGGTAGTCAAAATCCCGAAAATCGACAACCAGTCTTACCAAGACGTATCGTATTACCCAGACTCTGGGTTGTGGAGGTCAGATAGGCAGTCGCTTCATGTAAAATACTGGTATTCAGCTGCATCCGGTTAGACTGGAAACCAACCCTAACATAGTTGGGAAAAGGCTAGGCTAGATAATGGATGAGTTTTCCAATTCCTTAAATGTCGTTTTGGGAATAAATAGGAGGGATAGTTTATTTTTGAGCTTAACAGCAACCGTATGTGACCTGTCATTCATAAATCGTTGACAGTCATTACGGGTAGTCAGAAGCCCAAAAGTTTGACAACCAGTCTTACCAAGGGGTGTCATATTACTCAGTAACTGGTTGTGGAGGTCAGATAGGCAGTCGCTCGTTGTAAAATACTGGTATTTACCTATACATCCGTTAGAGTGGAACTCCGACATAGTTGAGAAAAGATAGCAGAAGCAGATTGATTTTGTTTTAGTACACTTAATAAACACGATGGTCGTAAGTTAAGCCGGCTAGTTTATCATTAAAAATGTTCAAAATATAATTTGAGCATAACGACCCTATTATTTAGGTTTCGTTACAAACATTAATTTTAATTATAGAGAAAGTCTAGTTACTTATTATGCTTCGTTAGTCTTCGGAATACCTACTTAACGATGAGTTGCTTTTGTATTCTAATTGTAATAGATTAGGTACTTAAGGCCCTATACTACCTCAAATGGCTTAGCATGATCCTCCGTTATGTCGAAAATACTGCAGCATTAATTTTGAAATAAATATATGGTAAAGTTGAGGATTAATGTTAGGTTTTATGTTAGACGAAAACACGATTCCATAAAATTTCCTCGATAGAAAAAAATTCAAAGTTACCTCCAAACCGAACAATAAACCGCTGGTATTAAAAAAATACTTCAAATTAGATCATGAAACTTTGTATAGTAACCGAACTAACTATATAGCAGGTCTTATGTTATTTAATTTTTTAAAATTACTATTATTTTCACCGTAAAAAGCAAATACCTAAACTATTGGCGCTGCCTGCCGCCTAGCACCGCACTCTGTCTCGCTCTCACTCAGTCCGCGAGCAGTATCGTGCGAGCGAGATAAAGAGTGAATTTTAGCTGAGGTAGTGTAGGCTCTTAAGGTAAACGGCCCAGTAACCGTGAAGTTTTGAATTTCATTGGCTTTGCAGCTCTTCTATGCTAAAACTAGTACCAAGACTAGTACATGAGACTTCAGCTAGTTGCTGGAAATCAGCGCTGTTGACGATATGTTCTTCCGAAGTCACAGTATTTTGCTGAGCAACGGCCAGAGGGGTAATTCTCGTAATTTTAAGAATGTTCACAGTCTGATCTTAATCTCAATCTGTCAAAAATACCTTTATTTTGCTTACATTTTTGCAAATTTTTGACATTGATTGTCGCTGAGATGAGATAGGAATTGCCCCTCTGTTCTTTTACAGATGCGACGCACGGCTTAATAAATTGTTATTGTTGTTTGTTTGTTACAAAAGAAGTTATTTTTCCACTCTGCAATTGGCATTTTGTTTTTGTTTTGATTACTGTTGTTTTGTTGTCATCTGCCAATGTCGCTGGAGCATCACGGATTAATTTGTATTCATGTATTGTCAATGTCAATTAATGTGTGTTGTCTTTGGTCGCTGGCCGTGACATCAAGCAATGGACAAAATTGTCAACTTTATATGCTTCAGTGTATATTTTGATGTCTATTTTTATTTGTAATGTCCGTTTTGTTTGTGCAGAATAAACAATTTTTCTTTTCTTTTCTATATGTTATAAACGGAATGTACGCACCCTGTTACCATGAATTCAGTACATAATTCGGACACCCCTGCGGTGAAATTTTTCGCCGAATATTTCTTTTTTAATAACTTACGAAGTAATTCAACAGTCCAGAATCACGCACTGAATCCATGGCAACAGTCCCTGCTACCCTGTACACCTAGTCATGTAAATTTCGTTTATTTTACTCCCCGATTGTACAGCCGAGAGGAAGCGATTTAGGTTTACAAAAAATGATGATTACGTGATCGTAAAAGCCTGAGTAACAAAGGTCCGTTTGAAACGCAAAGTGTTCTGTGAGTGGCTCTTATCCTTAGCAGAGATGTTCTCTGGATCATAAGGATGGCTGTCATCAAGGATATGACAGTAAAGTATAATAGAGTAACAAAAATATATAGAAGCACTCGTCGCTGTTAGTTTGCGCAGAGATACTGTAATGTGTGTTTCAGACAACCCATTCTAAAACAAGATTTTTATAACCTAGGTAGGTTAGGTACCTACTACCTACTGAATTGCTAAATACCTTAGCATGATAATTTTGCAGGCCTCTCGAGGCTTCCCTTCAAGAGAGGTAGGATTCATACCAGCATTGCATCATTGCATAAGTAAGCGGGCACGCCCTTTATGCCTGGAGGCTTTTATTAAGGTATTTTATTTCTGCTTGAGTTTTCAATGTTTTTGTTGATATATTGGCGTGTGCTGGCTGAAATATGGCAGATAAAATCAAATGATTTGTGTTTCGTAATGTTAATTACTTACCTACTATTGTATAGAATCAAGTTCTTCTAACTGAACAGACAGCTCTGCTACTGGGGAATGTGTTGCGCCACTTCTTCTCAGCTAAAGCACTAGTAATTGGTCAAGGTCGTTTTGGGGGACTGTCTTATGTAATTTTGACGCTCAAAAAGTGCTGATTCTCGGCCTAGTTTGAATAAATGATTTTTAATTTTGATAAATGTACAGAGGCCAGCACATCAAGCTACCCCAATCTGTCATTTTTTTTCAATTGAATATCAACCTTATTCCTTTGCAGTAAAGTTGAAAATCTATCAAAGAAATTTCACAGATTGGGGTAGCTTGATGTGCTGGCCTCTGTACTAGGCGTAATGGCTAGGCGTAGTAAAATGTCAGCGTTTGAATACAAGAAATGGACTACAGGTAGTCCACTTCTTGTAATACAAAAGTCCAGGGACTTATAAAAAACAAATCGTCTATGTACTAACAGAAATGATTGTATAATTGGTTGGCACGGCCAATCTCATTTAACAATTTACTATCGAATCGAAAAGAAGAAGCTTTTCTAGAAGTTATGTGGGAATAAATATGTCAGCGGGGTTCCTCTTTATGGTATCAAAAAATGCTCTCTTCAAGTACCTACTGTTTTCTAAAAGAGCAGTTCCGTCATATTATAACGGCCGTCATTTTCACTACCTAGTATTCGACATTAAGGTGTAAAAAACGCTCAGTATTTGGACAGCCGTTATTGTGTGACCGTTCATTGTCTTCTTAGGAGACCAAAGCTTTAGAAAACACTCCCAACTTTCATAAATAGGTAACGTTTTAGTGACGTCACCCGGCAAGAAGAGGGCATATCCCACATAGGCATGGATAAAACTACGCGAAGCGTATCCCTACATAAAAAAATAACATTTAGTAAATATTAAGGAACTCGTACCAGTACATACATAAACCGCTCGGATCACATTAATCTAACGTGCTCATTAACATCAATGAATATTTTGGGGCCCGAATAAAGGAGCCCACTTTAGCCGGACAATGACTTCACGTTTGCTGCTATGCGGATAATGTTCGCATTACCTAATTGCCTTTCTTTTAAGTCGGAAATTCTGGATAGTCATGAAGATAGATCGCTTTCAGACTTTTTGCAGATAAATTGAATAAAATTTGTTGAAGGTGTAGGGTTACTACGATACTGAACTAAAATGATTGACTGACTCATTGCTCTAGTGGTCGCAAGCGCTACTGCTGGGCATGAGTTCTTCGGTTCAATTCCCGGGTCGGGCAAAGTGTTTTTGGGCTTTTCCATCTGAAATTGATCATTAGGAGCCCGGAATCTGGATTTATGCCCGGTTGATGGCAATAGGCTCTCCCATAATTTCATGGGGTTTAAACGTAACTGGCGAAATGTAGGTGTGCTATACACCCACATTTTGCTTATGCCTTTCACTTTGGGAGAAACAGGTGTGTTGTTGTGTAAGTATTTTTTTTTTAATTCAGCAGCTTGCAATTAGCGAAGTTCTCAACAGGAAAAAGAAGAAGAATTCAGCAATTTGCCATTACTCAATATACCTAAGTACTTTGATGAAGTAAACTTCCAGTACCTACTTCTAAATAAAAATAAAGTCCACCAGACCGTATTTCGGCCGCCGATCTCGACGGAGACTAGCCATCGGCGCGGGAGATATTATAGTACACAAGTGTGTGCGCAGACACAGGTGCACTCCTTCTTCCGTCACTCTTATTGTCCGATGGGACGGCAATGCGACACGACCGTAGAGAGATCAGGCGCAGAACCAACGGCTGAACGTGCTTTTCGAGGCACGGGGGTATCACACCGTTAACTTCCAAACCGGGCTATTACTAAGAAATTCCTAATGGAAAAACTCAATAACACTTTGCCCGACCCGGGAAACGAACCCAGGACCCCACGCTCAGCAGTCGCGCTTGCGACCACGAGTCCAACAGACGGAACGGTACTTATATTATTATGCTAAAAGTAATAGTATGTTACCTCGGTTTTTTAATATCCACAAGCAATATTAATTAGTTATTTCTATTAACTATTTGGCTCCTAACTATTTCTAAAACCGCTCCTTGACTAGAGCCATGAGCTGCATGCTTTTCATAGTTAAACATAATACCAGTACTTATGTTTATAGCTCAAAACTTACTTAATTTCAATATTAATAAGTGGGTTAATACACAAAGTAAATTGATTACCTTATACATATTCAGAACTCTACTCCATCCGATTACTTACTGTAATTTAAGCTTTTCCTCACTAAATGCGGGTGGTCTTTTCTCCATAGAAACGCTCCCGCCTTTTTTCTTTCTGGTTAATGACCATAAAGCAATGATTTTTTATTGAATAATAAATATTGACTACTTGTATGTCCCTATGTTTTCCTGTTTGATGATACATTATTTTTATAAGCACTAGAACCCTCAAAAAATGTCAATTTAAACCGCTGTCAACACAGGCCTACTGAACAAAAATGACAACTATTAATGAAAACAGAAAAACATATGGACACATTATACAGGTTGAAATTGAAAACATGCGACAAACCGAAATGGGAGATTGTACTCATCATTATGAACTAATTTTACTAAGGGACCAAAGCTGTAATCGCAAAAAAAAAAATCAGCTGTTCCCTACATTTTGGCTAGTTATGCGAACATAAATGTAGGGAACAGCTGATTTTTTTTTCGATTTCAGGTTAGGTTCTATTGTAAAAGTTGTTCATAATGATGAGTACACACGGCTACACATCAAGCTATACATAACCAGTATAAACTGACTTCTGATTGTACGAAAAGCCTATACAATGCGAGGTCAGCTAAAACTGGAAATGTATAGCTTGATGTGTAGCCGTGTGTACAATCTCCCATTTCAGTTTGTCGCATGTTTTCAATTTCACCCTGTGTGTGTGTGTATATCCTTCTTATTCAGTTTATGAGATATCTTTTAAATTGGCCTAATCATGGAGAAAAAATAGGTGAGAGCCAAACCTGGAATTATGACTTTTTACTTAGGTTTTTTCAAAAGTCTCTCCGACCGCATTTTCTCTTAACATTCTCATATACCTAGTAAATTATTACAAGACAATGTTGTATACGCGTAAATAAATGGAGAGATATTTATCTCGCACGCCAGTAGAGCAAGATAATTTGAAACCAGCCGCTTACTAAGAGCACAAATATGAAAACGAAACAAAGTACGGTAGTCCCACTTTTTATACCATCGCAGTTTTTCTTTAGTGTTTTGTTCGCAGTGCTACAAAAACTGGGCGATGGACTTCGAAATGAAGATAGAAAACGAAACTTTTTGTAAGTAGGTATAGGCGTTAAATTCCTTTCTTAACAGGACATTAAGGATGGATCGCACTTAAAGCATTATTCTGTCTATTGTGTGAAAGAGGACGACATCAAATCTAGAACAGAGTTTTAGTCGTAAACCCCCGATGTATTTAGCTATAAAATTACTTTATAGTACTCGGCACTGCGTCATGGGATTACTTTTCTTAACCATTAAATGTTTCCCACCGAAATGTCATAAGTCAGCCATTTTGCACAGATCACGGAGATAAATTATCTCGAACTAAAATTGAGTTGAGTTAGTTGAGTTGCGTCTGGACTATCCTATGAGCAGAATTTCAGCTATGTATACACTGAACTGTTTTTTTTAGTTCGACAGCGCTTCTCGCATCTCTCTGCCTGTAATTAGTTGACAAATTAAAAGCTGGTGCGATTTTTGGGACGCGAAGTAAGTGCTGCGTTATCAGGTGTATCTATATCTGTGGAATTAATACACATCGATTTGAATCGCTTTCTAATGCTCGCAGTGTAGACTTCCCTTAACGTAAAATATTTGCAATACTATTTAGACGAAAAGGCATCGACGCACTTCTTTAGGAGTCGATCAGAACGGTATGCCATTGTCATACTAAGTGATTGCAAAAATATATGTTGCGAAGGACGCGGAAATATGAAAGGGACAAAGAATCCAAGGGCGAATGGTACAGATGCTTTAAGATAAAAGCCCTACTTAATGAATAAATATGCTGGCATATCTCAAGATACTAAAACCGGAGATATCTAAGGTTACTAATTAAATAACGTAACAGACGACCGTCTTTATTTTATTTAATCATTTATGTACACACATATATAAACAGACATGAAAAACCGGCCAAGTGCATTTCAGACCACGCACATTGAACGGTTCTGTAGTTGGAATGAATTTATCACAAGAACAAACTTAAGATGTTGAAAATCCATACATTCTCCAATACATTGCAACTGCAAATTTAATTTGGTTGACTATTAGATACTCGTAAACTTGTAAAGCCCTTCTTAGCTGTGATAGTCTTTCTTTTAATTTTTTCACATATCCAAAAGCAACCAGATAGCTGGCAGGGGGCGGGACACACACACACACAATTTTGTTTTTTGAGGATGGGAAATCATCAAATGATCTCTCCCTCTGGGTGGAGCAGAAGGGAGTGTTAGACTCTTACTGACTAAAACCCACCCGTGTTCCTTCCTTAGCCCTTTATGTTCCGGGGTAGCGGTAACCCTTTCGGACAATCCCGCTGCGGGGGGGGACACTTGATTCTAACAAATATTAGCACTTTAAAGCTTAATATTTCACAAACGGATCCCTGAATCGAATAATGGTTTTTACAAACCCCCAAATATTTTTGAAAGACCTATCCAACGATTACCCACAACATGGGGTAGACGAGAAAAAAAAAACATCCCCACTTTACGTGTAGAGGAGGTACCCTAAAACAATTTTAATAACGTAATCAAAATAATAAATACATACACAACTATGATGAAGTGGATAGATAGTGTTCTTTTACTCGTCTTATATTTATAGGAAATACAGTACTTAGCTGACCAACTATTAATTTCCTCTATCCTTATGCACATAATTAGAGAAGCCCCGGTGCCACCGATGTCCTTATCTTTGTACAAAGCCATGGTAAAGGAAAACATTGGTACGGAACAGGCATGTGGAACCAAAAATTCGAGGTTAAGTGACCTCCACCAACCCGCATTGGGCTCGCGTGGTTTACCCACCTCCACCTCTCTCACAGAGATGAGGCCTGTATACCAGCAGTGGTAACGTTATAGGCTAATTATATTGATGATAGCTAATCTTGATTTAAAAGGGTGTCCTTGGAGTTTCTAGAAAGCTACGTTTTGAAACGGGCAACAAGCTTCAACTTGAACTTTCTACTAACCGACTCTTTGATAATTCAAAAGTGCCTGTAATTGGTTTATTTGAAACAGATGCTATAGGTGTGAGAGAGTTTGGATAATAAACGTACTAAAAAGACAAGCTAACTTTACTACCAAGAGATAAATTGGGCTTCAAACAAGTCTGCCATAACATAACTTGTATATTCACGAACGTATTACCCAACATTTACATTTATGTCTACATAATAAATAAACAAAAGGTGCAAATTTAGCACGCCTTACGTAACAACGCGACAAGATTACAAATACTGATACCATACCAGTAGTCCCTTTGTACCAAGCTACCCTATCTTTTACGGGAAACATTATTTCGCAGGAAAATTTACGGCTAGGTACTTGAAAGAGATAACGTCGGTACAGCCTCTCTGTGTTTTTGTTCCATAAGAATGAGGTAAACAACACTACTTTAATGTATTGTTGTTTTGTATGTTGTGAGAAAAGAGAATAATGTTTTTGAGGTTAGCCCTGGAACCCCCTGGAGGTATGGAGAAAAACAAGTTGGTATTTTTGTTTCCTTGTGAGACAATTGGCTTTTCTACCCATAGTTTTAAAGAAAATAAATTGGCTTTAATTTATTTCGAACGCCTCAAAAATGTAATGAAAGCCCTATATACTCTGGGATTTATTTATAAACGAAGATTAATTACAAGTGACGTTCAAACATCATAAATGTATGGTTAAATTAAATAGTCGCTAATCACTACTTAACTTTAAGCAACGTTTATGAATAAGGGGTATATATTTAACGCCATTTCATTTCTTGGATAGATACATTCGTGATACGTGATACGTGTTAAAAGGACAAGAATAATGAATATTTATAAACAACGTCTTCTGACCATGCGAAGGTTTTAAAGCATACGACTTGTGTGCCAACTGCATCGCAACTTACTATGACTAATACCTAAAAAAATTGTTTCGAAAGGAAAATGGGGCAGGTCCATGTTTTTTCTTGCGGATGTAAAAACTATTCACGATAATATACTTACGTAGAAGGGAGCGAGCTCTTCGTCATAATTAACTCATCAATTCCACATCGTTCATTGTTGAGCGAAGGCTTTCCCGCACCCGTCTTGTTCTCGTCCTGCACCCGTTCTGCTCACGGTCCGCCACCAATGTCGGGCCCCTAGCCATTGTTTCACTGACACCCGACCAGATACCCAATATGACAAAAATTATAATTGAATTTCGCAAAAGTGGAAATAATTTAATTGGAAATTGGATTTTCATGTCGGATAAGAATCACGATAGGATTACGTAAAGTGCCTTTGCCTTCCAGATTAAGATCTTGGTATTAGTTTTCTTTGTATTAAATGAGCATTCATGTAGGTATCTTTATTTTTAAGCTTTTATCTCTTCAGACTAAAATTGTACATTAAAATATTCAAATTAGTTGTTTAGTAACTACGTTGTCTTACGCACTAATTCTTGAGAGATTTCAGCGTTCCAAGGGAGATTTATAAAGACTAACTAAAATGTAGGAGAGGAGTCTTCAGACCGGCTTAGAAGATTAATTTTATGTAGCTTGTCTCTTACTACTCCGCGGGCAAAATGTAGTACAACCAAGGTGTTTAGACTAATTGAGTTCATTTTATTTTGCGCAGAGCGTCTTCATCTTACGTACAGTATTGACATTTTAGACAGTCGCTTTTGTTCTCTTTTCTTATTTCTAGTACAAAAATCACAAAAATTTGGCTTCTTCTGTTTTGAAGGAGACATGTAAATAGTGGAAAGTGTAAAGCATATTTAAACGAGAGATAAACAAAATAGAAATAATGCTTTAATTAAAGTCAACTAATTATTTCGTTCAAAAATACCTACTGAAAGATAATAGACCTACCTATCTCAGTCTACTACCTAAAGCCAAAAGTACAGTCGGGTAATTAATGAGATAGTTAATTATTATTGTTGTTATTTCTCGTAACATTCACCTTTCATTGCCTTTTGAAAGAACAATAACTTTCCTTCGTCATTCTTACTTTGATTTTCCTGTTCTCCACGTATAGCAATCTCTATTCTTTTGTTTCCTTAATTTTTTTCCGGTCACGTAAAGTATCAATCTTAGTTTTTTTCTTATCTGTCAGCTATTATATCCAGTATGTTTTATCTACAGTTCAAGATGACACTGATCATCTTTTTACTTTTTGTGGTAGAGTAGTGTTACTAGTGTTACTCTAGGTGCATCGTATTCATATTATATAATTTTACACAAAATCTTGTGAAACATTTTAAAAGAGTAAGGGTGGAGTTTCTTGCCCATTGTTCTCCATACGAAACTACCTTTTGGAAGGGGCGACTAGAATCAATTTTTTTTTTATTTTGACGGTTAAAAGTGTCCTTTTAACAAGAATGAAATGGCGTTAAATATATACATAAACGTCGCATAAAGTTAAGTAGTGATTAGTGACTGTTTAACCATACATTTTTGACGTTTGAACATCAATTGTCATTAATCTTCGTTTATAAATAAATCCCAGAGTATATAGGGCTTTAGGTACCTACAGTCTGCGACACTTGGATAACCTCATCTAATTTTTGTGCATTATAATGTTTTTAAAAGTCAGAAATACTTATATCTATATATAAAAAATATTCATTATCAGAGAGGGACTTGTAGGTATATCTACTTTATCTATAGGTATCTTTGTACTAGCGCATAGTGCACGCGGTTATTCCCGACCGCGACACTACGATAACCTCACATAGTTTTATCCAGTCTTTGAGAGAGAGCGTACGTCAATTATTTTTATAAAACATCTCGTATATTCGTTCGTATCTCGTTTTATTGTATTATAATAAAATTCATCGTGGAAAAGTACTCAGTAGTGAAGAAATAGTCAAAATTGTTACTTTAAAAGAAGAAAATTATTCCAATCGTCAAATTGCCGCGAGACTGAAACGAAGCCCTAGAGTTATAAATAATTACCTTAAAGATCCAGAAAATTATTAGAAAAATCAAAAAGGTCGTACGGCAAGGGCAACAAGTGAGAGAGAGCGACGTGCTATATTAAGAGAAGCTTCGAATTCAATGAATACAGCAAGACAAATTAAGGCAAGTGTGGGAGTTGCGGCCAGTCTTCGAACAGTCCAGCGAATTTTTAAATATTCAGCGCAAAAAACTAAAAAGGAATCCTGTTCTTAGCCTAAAACATCATGATGCTCGACTTGCTTTCGCACGTGCTCATATAGGATGGACAGATGAGCGGAAAAATGTCATTTTCACAGATGAAAAAAATTTAACTTGGATGGTCCTGACGGATTTAGGTATTATTTCCATGATTTAAGAAAAAATGAAGTGATTTTGTCACGTAGACATTCTGATGGCGGTAGTGTTATGGTTTGGGGAGCAATGACTAGCAAAGGAGTCATAGATATTGTAGTTTTAGAAGGAAAACTAACTATATTTTAAACAAACAAGTAATTGCAATACAAGACTTGATGAAAAGGAAAAACTCTATTTTTCAGCAAGATAACTCCCCAGTTTATACGGCAAGATATGTAAAGTCATGGTTTCACGCGCATAATATTAAAGTTTTAGAGTGGCCAGCCTTTTCTCCAGATTTGAATATTATAGAAAACTTATGGGGTTATCTTACTAGAAAGGTATATGCTGATGGGAGGTAGTTTAATAACAGGACTGAGCTGAAGAACGCCATCATAACTTCTTGAAAGAAAATTCCTTTAAATTTAATTACAAAGCTCTGTGACTCAATGCCACAAAGAATATTTAACGTCATAATCGAAAAGGGTGGTCATACTAAGTATTAATGATGTGTTATATACATATTAGCAGGGACCGAAAACCTGTATAAATTACGGTACCGGTATCGAAGAATTTCGGTTACCTCTACGATTAAGGTAACCGCTATCTGGGTAACCCCAAGAAGAAAAAATATGTTACCTTTATTTAGGTTACCGTTTTAATACCGGTTACCTAAAAATGACCTTGACTACGAGAAAGAAACAGAATATCGCAATGCCGACAATTTGTTGGCATTAGAAATACATTACTAGGGAGATCGTCGTGCGTGCTGTACCTGTACTGTTTATATTTATTTAGTTCGCCTTTTTGAGGAGTATTTGATTTAAAGTAAAAAAAGAAAATGAACAAAGGTAATTAAGATAATATTACATTGTAAATTGGTAAAATACCATTTGTTTATCTTTTTTTCTCATCATTATAGATGGCCAATCCACCGTGCTTAAACCAAGGTAAACACCCAGAAAATTGGGTGCTTAGGTACTTGATTTGACGAAATTGCATTAGTGATGTTAAAAAATTGTGATTTTGATTCATCTTACATCATTTTAGACAATATTAGTGGAATCAAGGAGGGTAAAATTAATTGGTATGAGATAAAAACGAAGTTTGAAAAATCACATTTTCTATTATTGAATAGCTTGTGTGGTCACAAGTCTGCAAAGGGATTACTTAGCATTGAAGACTCGAGCATTAGCGTGTTAGTTGTCATTTTCTTCATTTGTAAGTTGATTTAATTGATACCCCTTCATCATAATCATCATCATTTCAGCCGAAAGACGTCCACTGCTGGACATAGGCCTTCCTCAAGCACCTCCACTTCGACTGGTTCTGTGCTTCTCGCATTCAACGGGTTCCTGCGGCCTTCACAAAGTCGCCAGTCTACCTTGTGGGAGGCCTTCCAACGCTACTTCTTCCGGTACGCGGTCGCCACTCCCGAACCTTTAGGCCCCATCGGCCATCTGTTCTGCGAGCGATTTGTCCTGCCCACTGCCACTTAAGTTTGGCAATTCTTCGGACTATGTCGGTTACTTTGGTGGTCCTGCGGATCTCTTCATTTCTAATTAGATCACGCAGGGAAACTCCAAGCATAGCCCTCTCCATTTCCCTTTGGGTGACATTTAGCCTTTTACGTTTCCGGTCCGCGTGGCAAGTTGCCAGTGGCAACACGCACTGGTCAAAGACTTTCGTCTTGAGATACAGCCGTATGTGGGACGAGAAGATATTGCTTAGCTTCCCGAACGCTGCCCAGCCGAGTCGGATTCGACGATTGACCTCTATTTCGAAGTTCGACCTACCCAACAGGACAGTTGGTCCTAGGTAAACATATTCGTTCATGATTTCGAGTTTAGCGTCTCCGATCTTCATGAAAGTGGGCGTTACATGGGCATTTGACATGACCTTCGTTTTGTCCATGTTCATTTTAAAACCCACTCTTTCAGAGGCTCTACTGAGGTCCTCCATAGATAGTCTCAGCCATGACTACGATATGGTCGGCAAACCGAAGGTGAGTTATTTACTCGCCATTGATGTTAATGCCAGCCCCTTTCTAGTCCAGAACCTTGAAGGCATCCTCCAGTACAGCGCTGAACAGTTTCGGAGAGATAAAATCTCCCTGTCTCTCTCAGAAGGATAGATTTCGAGGTCTGGTCCTGGAGTCGGAGTGACATAGTGGCATTTTCGTACAGACACTTCAGCACCTCGATGTACTGATAGTCGATCTGGGTCCGTTGAAGAGACTGCAGTACAGCCCATGTCTCGATCGAATCAAAGGCTGTCTCGTAGTCCACAAACGCTAAGCAGAGAAGCAGGTTATACTCTTCGGTCTTCCGTATAACCAGTCGTTGCGTATGTATGTGGTCTACGGTGCTAAACATTTTACGGAATCCGGCTTATTCGGGACGCTGGAAGTCGTGAAACCTGCGCGTGAGACGGTTCGTGATGACCCTTGAAAACAGCTTGTAGATATGGCTCGGAAGTAAGATGGGCCTATAATTCTTAAGAAGGGCATTGTCGTTTTCTTAAAGAAAAGTATCACCACCTCTGTTCCATGCCAGTGGTGTTTCACCCTCGAGTATAACTGAACCACGCAGCTTCTGAAGGGCCTTAAGCACGGGTTTTCCGACGGCCTTTAGGAGTTCGGCCGTAATTCCATCATCACTCGGCGACTTGTTATTTTTGAGTTGCTTCAGAGCCATCCTAATCTCATACAGGCTGACGTCCGGGATGTCTTCGGTATAGTGTCGGGTAAGTCTAGCTCTCGGGTCGTTTGCTAGATTCGTAACGGGGTTACTTGTTGACGTGTATAACTGTCCTTAGAACCTTTCGATTTCTCTTTAACAGCTGAGGTTTGGCAGATACGATCCTGCCATTATCGGTATTCAGTTTCGTAAGCTGACTCTGCCCTATAGTCAGATGTCTAGCAAAGACCTTGGAGCCTTTATTCTGCTCTATCGCGTCCTTAATAAGGTTTGTATTAAAGCGGCGAAGGTCGCTTTTCAAGGACTTAGAGATCCATCTATTGAGCTGCTGGTACAGACGCCAGCACATCAAGCTACCCGAAACTGTCAAATTTTTCCAATCAACCTTGAACCTTATACTATAACGATAAAGTTGAAAATCTATTAAAGAAATTTGACAGATTGTAGCAGCTTGACGTGCTGGTGCTGGCGTCTGTACTTGAGCGTATCATCTGAAGACTGCAGAATCATCTCGCGCCTCTCCTTCATGAGCTGTAAAGTAGGATCAGAGAGCCTCTTTTTTGTATTCGTACGACGGGTCTTGAAGATCTTAGACCCGACCGTGTGGACAGTTTCTACGAACCCATCGTTAAACTTGTCCACAAAGCTCCCTAGGCACTCGAAACGATTCTGAAGTTCAATCTGAAAGTTCTCGGTGTTTTAGACTTGGATCGGTGCTGAGCGGAGTGTAGACTTTATCAGTCGAGATCTTTCCAGCTTGATGTGCCTCTTACCACGCGGTGATCACGTCCGGTTTTCACCGCGTTGGTCACAGAGACATCATTGAATACTTGCTTCTTCGTCGAAATAATGACGTCAATCTCATTTTTAGTTGCATCATCCAGGCTCTGCCAGGTCCACTTTCTGTGCTCACGTTCTATGTTATGGGTTTGGTTTCCGCACTTAGTCCTTCAGTTGGACCATTGTGCGTGGGCCATGGCGGCCGTCGGTGGTTATTCCAACCAGCCCACCTCCCTCCAGAAGCTGATTAGGTCTCCTGGTTTGTTTAGAACATCTGTGTACGATCTGGGTGTCCCGAGGGTTTCTGATCTAATCTGGGTGACACCTGTGCACTCAAAGAGCACATGCGCAACAGTTTCATCAGCCTCCATGCATGCTCTGCACAGGGGACTGTCCGTTATTCCTATGGTGTGGAAGTGTTTATTTAGCGAGCAGTGTCCCGTGATGGTCCCCGTCACCAGGCGCAAGCCTTTCCTGTCCAGTCGCAATAAGCGCCTGGTTAGCCTGCCATCTAATGATGGCATAGCTTCCTTGGACTGCCTGCAGCCTGGTGACGACGTCCACCAACTTTCTGCTTGTGTATGGGTGTGTTCCTGTAGCCACCTGCGTAGTTGGTTGAAGGGGATGGGCATGATAGGTTCCGGTCCACAAACTGACGTACTGGAACCTCTTCTGGCCAGTTCGTCAGCTGCGTCGTTACCTAGCGATCCGCTGTGTCCTTTTATCCATTGTAGCGTCACTACATTGCGGTTCAGAACAGTTACCTGTTCAAGCGCATTGTGACATTCTAGTATTAGATTCGATGTGATGCATTCCTTCCCTAGGGATTGAAGGACTGAGGCGCTGTCAGAGAGTATGCGAATACGAGCATCCGTAACTCTCCTGGCTGCTATGGAATGAGCCGCTTGTATTATGCCCACACACTCCGCTTGGTAGACAGTGTTGAGCATACCCAGCGGTCTGGATATTTTTATGTTGAGGTCGTGTGAGAAGACTCCGACTCCAGTTCCGCAGTCGGTCTTTGAACCATCAGTGTAAATTCTCAGTTCCTTCGGGCCTGAGTAATCGCACTGCTCCTCTTTAAGCACTATATTGTAATGCTTTTGAGAGCAGTATTGTTTCGGGGCCTTGTCGCAGGGTGATGCCATCATTGGCTGCCATTTGATCGCATCTTCTTTTAGACGTGTGTGTTTGACCCTAGAATCTCTGCTTAGGGTACCTGATATATGGAGCCTAAAGGCAGCCAGGGCCGCCTGTTCCCGCACTATGAGGTGTAGGGGCGGCAGCCCAAGCATAGCCTGTAGGGCAGCAGTGGGTGTAGTTCTCATGCAGCTAGTGATTGCCACACACGCGAACCGCTGCAGTTTTTCGAGATCTCTCTGTGCTGTGCTCAGGTCTGTTCTGGGCCACCAGACTAATGAGCCGTATGTAATGATTGGTCGGATGACTGTGGTGTATAGCCAGTGAGTGACCTTGGGGCTTATCCCCCAATTCTTGCCAAGCATACGCTTGCATTGCCACAGGGATATGCTGGCTTTCGTAGTAATGTAATTGGTATGTTTTGCCCAATTCAGCTGTTTGTCCAAGAATATGCCCAGGTATTTGGTTTCAGTTGATAGGCTTAGGGTTGTACCAAAGAAACTTGGCAGTTTTAGTGTTGTCAATTTCCTCTTTTTTGTGAAGAGAACTAAATCGGTTTTTGTGGGGTTCACTGATAGTTGGTGTTTTCCACACCAATTCTCTATTATTTTCAGGGCCTGGCGCATTAGGTTGCACAGGGTGTTTTCGTGGGTGCCATTTATTATTATGGTTATGTCGTCGGCGTAGCCTACGGTAAAGTAACCTTTGTCGTTCAGTTCTTTTATCAGACTGTCTACGACCAGGTTCCATAGAAGCGGCGAAAGGACACCCCCTTGCGGGCAGCCCTTCGCCACGATGGCCCTTGTGGTGTCGTTTACGGTTACTTGTACCGCCCTCTGTTTGAGCATGTTGGTGATCCAGCCGCTCAGGGGTGGGTCTATATTGTGTCTGTGTAGGGCCGTGCTTATGCTTTTGAAGGTGGTTTTATCAAAGGCGCCCTCAATGTCAATGAAGGCGGCCAGTGCTGAGCATTTGTGATCCACCGCACATTCAATTTTGGATACCACGCTGTGCAGTGCGGATTCCGTTGATTTGCCTGTGGAGTACGCGTGCTGTTGTTTGTGGAGTGGCTTTGCCCGTAGAGGCCCGTCTCGGATGTGTCGATCACAGAGCCTCTCTAGGGTCTTTAGTAGAAAGGATGTGAGGCTTATGGGTCTGTAGGCCTTGGGTTGTGTGTAGTCGGCTTTACCCGGTTTTGGTATAAAGATAACTTTCACTTCGCGCCAGGCTTGGGGTATGTATCTAAGTGCTATGCAGGCCCGATAGATTTCTACCAGGCATGGTGTTATATGGTCAACCCCCCATTGTAGCAGGGCTGGGAAAATGCCATCTAGTCCTGCGGACTTATAAGGCTGGAAGGTGTTGATAGCCCACTTTACTCGGTCTTCTGTTACTAGACTGTGGGCACTGGACCAGTCCCGCTCCGTTGGGATCCAATCGGGCACAGCTTCCCAGGTCCTGTCCTCTAGGAGTTTGCAGTCTGGGAAGTGTGTCTCGAGTAGTACCTTGCTGGTTTCATGGTCCGTTAGTGTGTATGTGTTGTCAGATTTTTTCAGCGCGCCAAGAGTTCGGTCCTGATCTGTTGATAGGATTTTCCTTACTCTTGCGGCTTCATTATTGGTCTCGATGGATTCACAGAATTTCCGCCATGCTGTCCTTCTGGCAGTTCTGATTTGCTTTTTGTATGTGTATTGGGTCTCTTTGTATAGCTCCCAGTCTTCCGGGAGTCTGGTGTTTTTGGCTCTGTTGAATTGCTTCCGTAGTGTATTTCTGAGTTTACCAAGTTCGGCGTTCCACCAGGGATTTCTCTCACTGTTGGTTCGTGGTGCCCTCAGCTTGCAGCATGCATGGTATGCTTCGGTTAGGTATTCCGATAGCTTTGTTACAGTGTATTCGAGTTGTCCGGATTCTCTTATGTTTGTTTGTGTTAGGTGCCTAGCTAGCATTGCGGCTAGGAGGCGCTTGTACCCGGGCACATCGGTGCGCCGCGGATTACGTCGCGGTTCAGGTTTCCTTGTATTAGTAGTTAGTGTGAAACGGATCCTTCTATGGTCTGAGCAAGAAGGTTCGTTTGATACGTGCCAATTTGTGATAAGATTTGTCGCGTTTTCTGTGCTCACGTTTTCTGAAGAAGGAATTCGTCATAAAGAGACCTTCCTTTTCCATAAAACTGGCCAGGAGATGGCCCCGGGGGTTCCGGCGTCCAACTCCAAATTGCCCCACTCGGAGCTCATCATCGTTTCGTTTGCACAGTTTCGCGTAAAAGTCCCCCATGAGAACGGTGAAGTGAGTTTTAGAGCCATGCATGGCTCTATAAATATCCTCATACATGGTCTCCAGCTCATCGTCGGGGCGTGAACCTGTACGACCTTCAGCGCATATTCTGAGTACTAGGCACGCCACCCTGGTCGACACACTGTCGATCTTCACCACGTTGCTCAGAAGGGACTTATGGACGATAAGCCCGACATCACCTTGGGACTGCTGGTCGCCCTCCCGGAAATAGAGCAAGTTTCCAAATTTGAGGATTATCGAGTCCTCCCCCTCTCTTCGGACTTCAGATAACCCCACTATACTCCATCGTAACCTGCTCAATTCTTTCTCGAGTTCGGTGATCACCTCGTTGGCGTCGGTCCGGAGTGTACGCGTGTTGTATGTTGCCAGGTCCAGTTTTCGGTGATTGTGGTAGCCAAATCTCTTCCGGGGGTTCTCAGCACCCTTTCCCTTACCGTGGCCTTGGCCGCTACCGTAGCCAAGAGTAGGCGGGCCGCTGGGTACTAGGGGCCAAGTGTTTTTGTGCTTCTCATTCTCGGGAGGGTTTTCCATAATCGCCACGGTTGGCAGGCGGGTTGGTGATCGCAGTATGGTGGTAAAATGTCTAGAGAACGCTGCTGCCCTTTCTCCGGTACCTACGTCCCTTAGTCGTCTTTTACGACACCCACAGGAAGTAGGGTGTTGCTATTCTTTAAGTCCGGCACCACGCACCACACAATACTGATACCCCTTAGCTTCCTGTAAATACTTTAAGATTTGTTCATAACATTTGGTGCGCACATGGCTTAATATACTTACTTAAGTTCCTTCACTACAAATTTTTCGAATAGCTTATTTCTTTTGTCTTCTCCCTCTCCATAAAAAGCACATTTTGAACAATTCTTCTTAACTGCAATATCTTTTCTTTCCTTCTTTTTATACCCGTGGGGACAGAAAGGCTTGACTTTAGTATAGTGCCGCAGAAGTTGCGGGCTAAAAAGGGTCAAAGCTGGTAGGGCTTGAGTCCCCGATTATAACACTACCACTCTTATTACAAGGTAATTCATATTTTTCGAGAAATTAATAAAAATTGTTTCTAACCTCATTCAGATAAAAAGGGAAAACGAAACGTTATTATGGGCGATTGACAACCAAATCTGTACAGTTTGTCCAGTATATTGTCTGAACGTAAAAAAAAAAACTACGCCACTTGCGTCATGTCACTATATGTCCCAAAACCGAATCGGGGCACCCCGACTCCACGTAGTCTTATAGCTGTTACCCCTAGAGTGTTTATAAAAAAGCGGAGGCGCGGAGGGAGAGCAGCTCACCTACGCAGCTTCGGCTTGCTGGTCGCCTCCGGCGACCAGCCTCAGCCGCTACGGCTCCCACGGGTGCCTATGTTTTGTTACGTAAGGGCGAAGGGGCTGCACTTCCCGCAGCGCCGGAGACGTTCCAGAAACAACTTTGTTTTGACAACAAGTGTTTTGAGGTTAAGTTACAATAATCAATTTTTCTTAAGAATGGTGCTTTACCTTTTCATGGGAATGGTACCAGGGGGAAGGGGGCAACGCCACACTTCCCCCCTCCTACTCCCTACCCCCTTTTTTTTTTTTTTTTTTGGATGGGAAATCATCCAATGACCCCTCCCGCTCTGGGTGGAGCAGAAGGGAGTGTCAGACTCTTACTGACTAAAACCCACCCGTGTTCCTTCCTTAGCCCTTTGTGTTCCGGGGTAGCGGTACCCCTTTCGGACAATCCCGCTGCCCCGGCAGGCTTCGGCCCTTTCGGGCCCCTTCCTAATGCTGACATCTCTTTGAGGCGCGCGTGGAACACGTACGCGCCGTCCGGCACGGGCCTGGTCCTGATCGGACGGAGAGTTACCCATTACTCTCCGCCCGCAGGCCCGCGCCTACGGTGGCCGGGAGTCGTCTCGCGGCTCCCGACGCCCGGGGCGTCTCCTGCGGCGGCTGGGACGTGAGGCTCTCCCTCAGCCGTCCCGCCACCTCCTTCGCTAGCATGACTGCTTCGCAGAAGGAGGTGACTGCCTCCCACTCCCTCTCGCCCCGGACCATGGCTTGAACCAGGGCCGGGCGCGAGAGGTCGCCGCCGCCGCCGATCGCCTCTGCGAGAACACGGCGGTGCTCCGCCCAATTGGGGCATACCGCCACCGTATGCTCCACCGTGTCCTCCGGGCGACCCTCGCAGTGGTGACACCCGGGCGTATCCTCCCGCCCGATAATGTGCAGGTACCTCCCGAAACACCCGTGTCCGGTGAGGACCTGCGTCAGGCGGTAGGTGAGGGTGCCGTGGCGCCTCTCTAGCCACTCCTCAAAGAGGGGTCTTACCGCCGCTATCGCGGCGTGCCCTGCGCTGGGTTGCGACAGTCGCTCTTTCCATGCCCCCTTCTCGTGCCCTTTTAAGCAATTTTTGAGTGTTGAGGGTAGGTTACAAAAGATCGTTTTTCTCGGAAACGGTGAGTTACCTTTTCATGGAAGTGGTGCCAGGTGGGAGGGGTCAACCCCCCCTCCCTCCCCCTCAAATACCAACTTCCCCCTCCTGCGGCACTATTCTAAAGTTATACCAAAAAAATAATTAGATGGGCTATAATACCTATCTACGTAATATTTATTTATTTATTATTATTGTTTTACCATTTATGTAAGCACACCATATATACAGACAAAAAAAAACACACACAGAAAAATAGTTACAAAGGTGACGCTTAAATCTCTTCCAGCGAACTTGCGATAGGACAATAAATAGAAAGATGTAGACAGCGTGTGAAAGAGTAAAGGAGACAAAAAAATTGGTTGTCTGTAAAGTCGGTTTAAGGACGATAGTTTTACGTGATAACGTCATCGTCTCAAAGAAACATTGATGAATAAATGTGTCACAAGCCAACGCTTGGGCCGATCGTGCCTCTCTATCGCTTGTTCCGCGCTCTCGCTTGCACGATCAGGCTCAGGCGGAACGTGACACTTTTTCGTGCGTGCAGCCGATGTTCATCGATTTATAAAACGTTACCACGTCAAAAAAATTCGTAAAATCGTAAACAATCCACTTAATAAAAATAAATAAATCTTATGAGAATATACTTACATTCAAAAAACATACATACATACTTACTTCTAAAATAAATATCACTAGAATGTTAATATGTAATTATATCGTAATCAAAATAATAAATACATACACAACTATGATGAAGTGGAAAGATACGAGTTCTTTTACTCTTTTTTTAAAATCTGCAATCTATAGGTACCTACTCATCATAGAAATCAACTCGGTAGTTTTGACACATACACAGGCGATGCGCGCCCTTTAACTAATGTCGGCGGCACGTGTAAGATAGAGGTAATTTTTATTTCGGTAACCGGTATGAATACCGGTTGTATTCAATAGTTAAGAATTAAGGTAACCACCTGTAAAATACCGGTAAATCAATAAAGGTTGTAACCGAAAAATACCGGTATTGATCGTACCGGTTTCGGTCCCTGCATATTAGTAATTGTTTTCTTGCTAAATTTGTACTTGAGGTTATCCTATTGTCGCACTTAGAATGCATAATTTTATAAATTCTATGTAAACATTGTTCAATAAACGATATTAAATTCTTATTAAGATTTTTTTTATTTAATGTAAATTATTTAGCATAACATACGTTATTTGTTTTTTATTTTATAAAACATAAATATATAAATCGGGGGTGAGGTTATCCAAGTGTCGCGGACTGTATTTGAAATAATGACTTTTTTGACACTGATTGCAAAACGTTAACAAGGAGTCAAATTCAGTACTTTTGAACTCGGTTACCAATTTCACCGTATTATATGCCAAGTTGCTCGTAATATAAGTATAGATATTTGTGTAACGTATACTGCTATGTTTACGACCCCAGCATCTGCGTCCTATATCGTAAAACCTTTTTCGTTTTCACACACGCAGTTATATTAAACGTCCAAGTTTGAAATCCGGAAGAATAGAAAAATTGTCTAGGAGACCCGTATTTCTCAGGAGTTAGTTAACAAATAGTGACTATAAGAAGGTATATAGGGCACAGTACAGTTACTTTTTAGGGCTCCGTAGCTCAAAAGGAAAAACGGAACCACTATAAGATCACTTTGTTGTCCGTCTGTCCGTCAGTCAAGATCTTTTTTCTCAGGAACGCGTGGAGTTATCAAGTTGAAATTAATATCAAACTTCTAAGTAAACGCAATCAAAAGATACGTGCGTTTATTTTCCGAAATCAAAACCTTTAAGGTACTTCCCGCTGACATAGAATCATGCAATTTGACAAGAAATATCATGTAGCACAAGTAAAGGAAAAATCCGAAAATTGTAAATTTGAAGTAACATTACAAAAAAAAAAAATTAAAACTATATATATACCTTGTACGGAGCCCTCGGTGCGCGAGTCCAACTCACACTTGATCGGTTTTTTTCCTAGTGAATAGTTGTTGGGAACCACTTGACATAAAAGATTCTGTAAAATTCTCACCGTGAAAATGTAAGTGAAGTGAGCTCTGTCAATCCCATGCGTGATATGACAGCTCACTTGAAGCTCAGTTTTCACAAACGCGGATTAGATTAGATTTTTGCCCCAGGGCAAATAATTTCTCAGGTTGCCTTTTATAAATAAACCTATGTCACCTATTTACCGCAAACTGAACAATGTGCCCCCCTTCTCGAGGGTGACGTTGACTTATATACTTATATCTTAGTAATATACCTACTGTATCCAAAGTAAAAATACAGGTTATAAAACTATGTTTATGTCTAATTTAAAGCCTGAGTTTTGACTGTCATTTTTACAGAATAGCCCTGCTGCTTCACAAGTTTGAAACTCGGCTACGGAGTTCGTGTACCCAAACTCGATTTTGGTAACATTGTGCTAAAACCTAAAAAAAATCGTGTAAATTAAACTAGCTAGAACTTGGTACTACTAAGTATTTATAAGTTTGTAAATGTATTACTTTGTAAAAGGACCTAAATATTTTTTTATTTATTTTACCATTTATGTACACACATATATAAACAGACAAGAAAAAACAGAACAGTTTTTATTTATTTATTTATAACGTTAAATTGAGCTAAATTGATTGTTGAATTTCCTATACCTATTACCAACGTTACACGTGGCGCTATCAGCCTCATTTTCAAGAAACTATTTACACTCAGAGCTTGCTGTCATTTACAGATTTCCAATTTTGTATGTAAGATTAATTTAGTCTTGTTAATAAATATAATAATAAAATTATTGAAATATAAAATACAGAAATCAAATAATTAACCGACCCGTGTTCACCCGTGGCTAAATAATAACAGCCGCACAGGTCAATCGGTCAGGTTAAGCTACGCTTGCTTGCCGCGGTTGGTCTGTGGATGGGTGACCATCTTTACATACCGGGACTCCTCCCTGCCTCGGAAAACACGTTAAGCCGTTGGTCCCAGCTGTCATTCGTGGATCTTTGACAGTCGTTACGGGTAGTCAGAAGATCGAATGTCTGATAACCAGTCTTACCAAGGGGTAACGTATTATAACATGGCAGTAACTGGGTTGCGTAGGCAGTCGCTCCATGTAAAATACTGATGTTCAGCTGCATCCGGTTAGAATGGAGGCCGACCCTAACACGGTTGGGAAAACTGCTAGACAGATGATGAAATCAAATAATTGATGACGTATTTGAGTAGGTATAAATATATATAACCGCATGACTATCGCCGCGATTCTCTCGTTCGTGGAGACGGCCCCTAAGGTATTTATGCTCGTAACTCTACCTACTACTGCTTACACGTGCCCGTAATCTGTACATAGTAACACAGCACTCCAACAAAGTACAACGAGATTTGCGGTAACTCGCAGCAATCCTTTTTATTTTTATTCTTCTAATGAGTAAAAGGTGGAGCTGGCCGGGCTACGAGTAAACAGCCAGGACTAATTAGTGATGCGACCAGACACCTGACACCCCTGACCGGCTACTAATGTGTACCGGTACAGACGCCAACACATCAAGCTACTACAATCTGTCAAACTTTAAAAGATTTTAAACTTTATCGCCAAAGCATAAGGTTCAAAGTTGATTAGGAAAATTTGACAGTTTCGGGTAGCTTAATATGCAGGCGTCTGTACATGTGTACAACAACTAAGTACACGTTTTCCGTGTAAATAAGTACAAACAGCAGTAAATCTCATAATAAATTCTACTTTTTAATTTGTTGCCGGCAATGCTGTAAAAGGAAAATATAATTATAATTAGACAAAGGATAATTGGGTTTAATATTAATAGGTTCATGAAACGTGTAATTTGTTAAAACTCGTATTCGCCGCAACGTAATTCAGGACACTCAATATACCTAAGTGTAAGTAAGTAGTTGCTGTAATATGGAAGATAGTGGACAATACCGTTAATGCTCAAACTAATGACCGTAGTTCAGTCATTTAAAAAACTTTTGTTACTTAAAATAATTAATATCCGTAAGTTCTCGACGTGTTACGGTTAATTCATCATTTTATAGTTGAACAGATTCTCTTAATGTACTTTTGTGTCATTCTGTTAGTGTCATTATAGAAGACTAGGGAATATTTTCAGATAATTAGCGGCATACTTCTAAGAGTTAATTTCCTACAACATACTGCAATTGACAAGTTTATTAATCTTACTGAATATGGCTGTAAACGAAATAAGGGGCACAAATTCCAGCGCGTAATGAAAAACCCACATACGTTTACGTAAGGAAACGTATTATAGAGACGATTCTAGGACCCTAGAATCCCTAGAATCGTCTCTAAAATACGTTTCCTTACGTAAACGTATTTTAGAGACGATTCTAGGGTACAACGTAGCACGGCGCTACACCGTGCTACGTTCGTAGCAGTAGGGTAAGCGCGTAGCACTCGTTTAGCCGTAGATGCGTTGATCACGCATTGGATTAAATGTCATTATTCCTTATAAATTATGCTGCATCTCGAATTATGTAGGCAGTCCCAGTCATCATAGTCAACTTTGATGATATTGTTAGAAAAAAAACTCGCTTTCCGTCAGGCGCGATCAAGTTCAAGAGCGGGCCATAATGCAATAAAAAAAAATTGTGGAGATAAAGGCCAACATTCAAATACTTATATAAATTCCAATATATTATTAAACAAAATGAATGTCAACATAAACCATCTTTTGTTTTATTATATTTAGGGCTGATTTTCCATCGCCAAATAACTTTTATTCGAGGAATAAAATTTTTATATGAAATAACTGTCAAAATTTCAAAATGATTCCTCGAATAAAGTTATACGTTGATTGAAAAATCAGTCTTATAGCAACTAGAAACAAGGGCAACTCAGTTTACACCAATTACAAAACAATTTCGCTCAGAGAAACCATTTTCGCAAACTCGTTTTTCATTGTTACGAAGCAATAGAAAAAACTTTTCCCTATATACATAGCACTATACTAAAATTGGCGACGGCATCTTCACACTTAGAGAATAGGTGTCAAAATTGAATGATCGTGACCATCGATCTTGTAGATTGAGTTTCCTACGATCCATCAGTAGCGATTGGAATGCATGAAACCTACCAAGCGAACCCTTTTTCGTAATTGACCAGATCGTATCTGTGTAGTGAGGTAGGTATTATAGATAAAAACCTTAGTTATATGACTAATAGTCATATAACTAAGGTTTTTATCTATATATATCACTAAAAATGTATAACATTTTCATTAGAAGTCACAGAAAGTTCATAGAAATTCTTTTTTTTTTTTTTTACATTGAAATTGTGATTCCTGCCTATAAGAAAGAAAACTTGTCTGATATAGTTAATGGTGATGACCTTTCTATTAAAAACTCATCCATATACATATGTAGGTACAGTTGACCCCACGTGAGTGGTGGAACACTTTGACCTTGAACTGGCCTAGTGTAGTACAGAGTTTCAATAGAATAAGAGGCAAGCTTATACTGTTTTATCACTGACTAGCTTTCGGCCTGCGACTTCGTCCGCGAAAAAAATTCCTGTTCCCCCGTCCCACCCCATCGCATCGCATCTCCTGCCCGCATTATGACTTCGTTTTCGTTAATAGTTCTATCTTACTTATGTTTTTGCTCAGTTCCTAAGAGTCCTAGCGTGATGTTACGTAGCCTAAACTCCTAAAGTCTTCCTCTAGAATTGGGCTCTCAAATGCAAAAATATTTTTTTAATTTTTTTTGCGCGTTCAAACAAACCAACCCTTGAGCTTTATTGTTAGTATTATTATACACGTGCGGACCTGTACAACCCACTGAAATTAATATTTTACAAATCTATAGAAAATCCACCAAAAATAATCCCGCATTCTGACAACATAAATAAATTCCCACTTTCCATATAAAAAAGGCAGGGTTCGTGTGTCCAATATTGGCAGGATCCAGATAGCCCTGAACGAATAGAGAAAGGTATTACGCGAAAATTTATTGTAGCCCCTGATACATTGCTTCAGTCCGTCTGCAATACGGGTAGAATTACCTAGATCCAGTAGAACTTACGAAAATTCATTTAGAAGGTCCAACAACCTTAGAATTGTTAGACATGTCGACAAAATTACTTAGTTATATCCCTTGCGTTTTATTTGTAAATTAGTTAGGTACACTTTCCTGGAAGCGCCTGGGTAAAAGTTAGATTTTGTTTTTTGTCCCTGGAACATTAGTTTTCTTTTCGTTACTAGAGTATAAATGTT
This sequence comes from Globia sparganii, assembly GCA_949316385.1. Classification (NCBI taxonomy): domain Eukaryota; kingdom Metazoa; phylum Arthropoda; class Insecta; order Lepidoptera; family Noctuidae; genus Globia; species Globia sparganii. The sequence goes on from OX438655.1 coordinate 18,906,375, forward strand.
ACTCTTTAGTTCTCTTAGTAAATTGATATTTAGGTAAGTCTTTTGGAAAATGGAAATAGGCATCCTTTCCATTCCCTAACTCCGTAGTTAAAGAACTACCTAAATTATCACGCCCACTTGTCTCAATTTAAACACAATAAAATATAGCCTTTGTTACACTGAAGATGAGCAAGTTATGTTAATTATGGACATGTGCATTCTTCCCACCCTAACCTGCCGAGTGCAAACATGGTCTAACAAAGCATCAAAAGTCCGCTCATGGAGTCTGCTTACGGGTTATGGAACTAAGTATAATAGGTGTTAATCTCACAGACAGCATTAAAAACTCTATACTTCGCGCCAAAAATTAAATAGCCTTTTTTTTTTTTTTTTTTTGTGGATGGGAAATCATCCAATGACCCCTCCCGCTCTGGGTGGAGCAGAAGGGAGTGTCAGACTCTTACTGACTAAAACCCACCCGTGTTCCTTCCTTAGCCCTTTGTGTACCGGGGTAGCGGTAACCGTTTCGGACAATCCCGCTGCCCCGGCAGGCAATTAAATAGCCTGGCAGCACAGCTGCTGGCCACATCTGTCGCATGTCGGAGTAGAAAATGGCAGGAAACGACTTAGCGGCAGGCTCAGAAGGAGATGGCTGTATGAGCTAGACTTCTTGTTAAAAGATTGGCCTACAATCGCAGTAGATTTGGAAATGAAGAAAGGGATGCCTTTGCTAACACAGGCTCGTATTAATAACAAAAACAACAATCTTAAGCACAGCTTAACCCGTGGTGCCTTAATTTAAACTTGTAATTAACGCTTTAGTGTCCAGTGTTCGTGAAAAATGCGGCCTTCAATATAAATAATGTTTGCAATGTATCGTGCAGCGCTGTGTAGTTTCATCTCAAATTATTACTATGAAACATAAAATAAAATGTTATGACGCGCAGCGGCATCGTGATAATAAAACTCAAAAGTTATTGTTATGATGACGTACTTACATAATAAATAAAAATGATGACTGCGGATAACGTAATGTTAGCAAAACTAAAATTTATATGATTTTAATAACGCTTTTCACAATCGAATAAAAATATTTTGATGTATCAGGCAATATAAGTTTAAACAAATACTACTTAATCAAACTTAAAGAGATAAAGCCAAAATATTATTAAAATACTTTAATAAATTAAATATTAGAAGAATAAAAAAGTAGTAATAAAATAAAAATACAATTACCGGAATACATAAATAATATAAACACAAACAGATAGCTCTTCCAGTCCTTAATTGTTTAAATTATCTTTTTTCAGGCTACCTACCAAATAAAATAATAAATTATAAACATTCAAAAAGTTTTATCATTAAGGTATTAATGATTAGTTAGTACAAAGGGATTCAGTTACGGGATGGGGTCTAACTTTAAGTGGGAGGTAGGTAAACGTTTCTAGAAATTGTAACAAAATTATAATCAAGATTTAATTTATCCACTCACACACGTCCTAAAAGCTTGTTGAAAAAGGTTAAAATAATTATCAAATAAAGGCCTTCCTCCACTCAACCATACGACACCAGAGGCGCAATTCTCGTAATTTTAAGTTCACGTTCACATTCTGATCTCAATCTCAATCTGTCAAAAATATCAAGTTTTGACATTGATTGTCGCTGAGATGCGATTGCGACTAAATTTTGAACGTTTTTAATTACGGAAATTGGCCTTCTGATAATATTGCTTCGCACACAGCTTTGCTCACTGGATACATAATTATCATGTCATACAGACGGTGTAAGCGACACCAAAAACACATTATACGGTGAAAATGTGTGATACAGATGATTTTTAGGGTTCCGTACCTCAAAAGGAAACCGGTACCCTTATAAGATCACTTCGTTGTCCGTCTGTCCCTTTTTCTGAGGAACGCGTGGAGTTATCTCAGGGCTGCAATTTCTTGAAGCAGTCAAAAAGTCAAACTTCAAAGTTGACGCAATCAATAGATTCCCGCGGGCGTTTATGTTCCGGAATGAAAACCCATAGGGTACTCCGCTGACCTAGAATCATGAAATTTGGCAAGAAGCAATGTCATGTAGCACAAGTAAAGGAAAAAATTCGAAAACCGTAAATTTGTTGTTAAATTACAAAAAAAAGTTGCCTCCCCTCGGTGCGCGAGTCGGTTTGACCGGTTTTTTTTTTGATAATCGACGAAAATGTCAACGCTGGTGCGTCTAGGGATCATTTACTGAATTCATGGTTGCAGTTTGCGAATCGATATCGCTTAAACCCGAATACTAAACCCTTCATTAGGAACTGAAGGCACAAGTACCCAGGTACCGCTTTTCAGGAAATCCTGGAGCCTTGTATACGCCTTCTCTTTAATGCTGCCTAGTTCCAATCTCAGCAAATACCTTACTGGAAGAGAAAATCGTTATTGGTACAGCCATACGGTAAAACTTTCGCATCGGACTGAAAAAAATAATTTCTTACTACACCACATTAAAGCGACAAGACTTACTGACTTTATACAGTAAGAAGAAATATTTGTAAAACAATAAAAGACAAAACAGTAACGTTTAAACCCACTACGTTAAAGTTTACTGTCATGACGGTAACATTTTGCTTGAATCTTTAACAGTTTTCGGATCAGTAAAAATACTGTTTTGAACGTTAGGCTCATATGGAACTGTTTAAAGCAGTTCAGATCAATGTTTTTTTTCTTTAATATTTACTGCTTATTTCTTTCAGTGCGCCGCTCTACCAACTCGCGGTCTATGTACCGAAGTCTTATCTAGGTAACTGTATCGATTCCTTGAAAACCTGTTATGAGATAAGTGAGGCAATGTTATTATAATATTAAAGTACCTAATAGTAAAGCCACTTACAAACCAGTGTCATCCATTACCGAACAACGGGAGCTCTATTAGCGATAATAAGTTAGTGGATGTGCGCCAAATTAGATTTGTTTTCGTTGCTACACCGGGATCTTTAGTGGAGTAGGCGCTATATACTTAGAGAACATATTGAAGGTTGCTGGAAACAAGTCCACTTAGGTTCGGGTTTAGGTTTATCCTTACGTTACCTATAAATGGGTAGCTATTCTTTTGTACACCTTGTGTAATTGCATTGCACAAAGCATTGGTTACACTGCCTTTAGTAGCTTTGTTCAGTATTACCATGACATTATAGTACACCCAACCGCATCAGTGGTAACTATTTGACGTAAGGGCGATTTTTGTAGTGTTAGTGTTACAAATTATGTGTGGTTGGCTATACCTATTAGTACCGAGATAGGTACTTACCTACATTTATATCTCTAAAGTCTATTCAAACCTGTTTCAAATTAATATTATTTCAAGTTAAATAAATATCAACTTTATTTTAATGGTAATTAAGTTGTTTTCAGAGTGACTAGCACAATTGAAAAAGTTATAAAAATGTTTGAAGTTGTAGCGTAAACTGAACTTTAGGAATTAAAGTTATTTTTCCACAAACTTATGTTTGTTTATATTTTTGGCAAATAAATTGCGAATGCAGATTATCTACTTTATACATACATAAGCCTTCTTCTCATGGGAATAGGCAGAAACTACGGAACGCCACCTGCTACGATCCTTACATACCCACTTTATGCTTTTTATTTATTAAGATAAATGATTTTATTTCTGTAAGTAGATTTGTACAAACACTTTTACACGTCAATCATATTTTTAAAAACGTGACGAGGTCGGCGTTCCTTATCTGACTACTCTGAGAAGAAAGGCCGAAACAAACTCAGGTCTCAGAGGTCACAGTCTCTTTTAGAGTCCAGACATAATCTTGGTCAGATCATGTAGATTGGTGTCTGAAATGGTCTTTTGAGGAAAGAATCACACAGATTGAGTGGTCCCGTCCAGTCAGTGCACGCATTTGTCAGTACCTAATCATGCAGCTCAACTCAAACAAATGGCCAAATCAAATGGCCATTCGACTTTTTCTTATAGGTACCTAGGTAATTCATAGCTGATGTCTGTAAACTTTAAACTTGGTGCTGTTTCTTAAAAGAGCATAGTTTACAATTTGCATTAAAATTGAGTGGAACTGACATCGTGCCGTATTTGAAACTCATAAAGTCATAAAATTTTTAGTATGTATAAAATTGTTATAGCTGGCCTTATCGAATGTTTTAAAAGCCAAGTAGATAATGGAATTCTGAATGTACACCGGGTCAAATTGAATTAGCTAGCAAAACTTCGCTGACGTGATGAGTATCGATATCTAATGACTATAAAATAACAACAAAAAAAACTCGTCATACTCGTCACATCAGCAGAATTTCGCTAGCTAATTTAATTTGACCCGGTAGAGGTTGACTGGTCCATAAAATCAACTAGCAAAACTTCACATAGGTAAAAATACCAATAAGAAATATCATATCTAAGATTTCATAAACATTTTATGCAGTCTCGTTTTTCCTTATAGCTGAGCTGCAAACAATTTCGGGGTTGCATGATCCCGTGAAGTACTAATGGCTTTCTGATAGAATCAACAACGATGCCAGGATCCAATATACTTAAATATCTTTGTCAGGATCAGTCTTAAATTCTATGCAAAACGCAAAGAAGCTAAATAATATTCACTTTTAAAATAGGATAAATTTGAAATGCACACTAAACCTCACTGTAGGTAAATCCTTGGTCTTTTAAGTCATAGAAGTGGAATAAACACTTATAGATATGAAAGTTATGCCTAGCCTAGGTAGATTTAGATACGAACTGACGAGGATCACTTCTCATTAGACCCTTTTCCTTAATCTTAAGAATAAGAAACCTAGGCTTCTACATAATACAAATGACTATCGAAGTCTATTTTCAATTCAGGTGAAGGCCTCCAAGAGCTGCAGTGTCTATTTAAACCTCCTACATTTGTACAGCTAGGTATTGTGAAGCAAATTGTGGCTATGGCGTTAATTAACAGTAGAACGAGATGGAGACTGTTCTGATTCGCTCCACCGCACCCAATCATAGTAATCTGAGATATGGATAGGCCACAGCATAAATAAATGTCTCTACCGACTGGGAACAATCAATGGCGAGAACTTTGGGTGTCAATTAAGATTTCTGCAATATTCTTTTTTAACATAGCCTGTAGATACCTACCTATTTGCCGAAAGACAAATGTGTACCTATTTCGGTGCCAACCAAATTTTTTTTATTGCTGATTGGACCCGCTCTTGACCACGATCACGCCTGATGGAAAGCGATGGATGAGGTCTATGTGTCTAAAAACACTATGCCGAAGTTACGCGACCGAAGTTCAGCACAATTACGCCTGCAATGCTATTTGAATTAATGACGACACAGTATTCCGAAATTACGTCGCGTCATAGCGTACAGCCTAACTTCGGTCGGCGTAAGTTCAGCGGCAACTTATTCTGTGAGCACACATTATACGAGCGTGCCCAAAAGATGCCTAAGGCACTGGAACTCCCACGCATCGACGAAACACAGCAGGCTGCTTGACGCCAGACTACGGTGGGAGAACCGACGAAAAATTTGAACGCTGGGGGCTCATAATCATGTTCTGAATCCATGGTAACAGGTTGTTCATCGATGTTCCTGCCACCCTGCATGGTATTTCCCATTTTGGAAAATATTCATTAAGTTTATGATGATAATTAACTATTAATTTCAATTATGGAATAATAACTGTGTACCTACTTAGGAGTAGGTAAGTAGATAATTTGATAGCTAATTTGAAACTCCACGGCCCGAGGCTACTACTTAATCTGCGTTCGCGATTTATTTGGCAAAAATTTAAACAAATATGAATTAATGAAAAAATAACTTTAATTCCTACATAATAAAGTTCAGGTTACGCTACAACTTCAAACATTTTTATTTTTCAATAGTGTTAGTCACTCTGAAATCAACTTAATTTCCTTTCAGATAAAGTTGATATTTGTTTAATTTGAAATAGGGTAGGAGTGCAGCACTGCGCACTTTTACTATAGGTACCTATGTACACAGCAGTGTGCTGGTAAAGCTACCTACTCAAATAACAAAACAGTAAGTATTTTTACTTGACTGCCAAATAAGAAAATACATTAGGTAAATGTCTCCATAACGTAGGCGAGCAAATTGGATAGATATTAAACGCCCCAGTCCCAATTTCGTTAAAAACGTATCCACTGTAATCTCATTCAGATGAAAATTATGACTAACGATATCTCGGAAAGCCGATATTCGACGTAAAAAATACGTTGTTATAACGTAACATAACTTACTGAAAGCAATGACTGAAAGTGTGAAAAACGTAGCTAGGTCTTCACACTATGCATAGGTAAGTGCTGATAGTTTTTTTTTTTTCAGGTTTCGTACTTAATAAAAAACACCGAAACCCAGTCGATTATCACAGGGTAAAAATCCTGTTAGGGTTAACAAGGAACAACAAAAAACTACTTACTTATGTCTAAATAAAACATACCATAATATGTACAATATAGGTAAACAAATGGCCATTTAAACTCTAGTATTGTAGTCTCAACTGACAGCTCTATTCAAGAAAATCTGTCAACAAAATAGTGTTAACACAATTTATTTTCCTATCTTTCGCCGATTCTTTGGTATTCAAGCATCGTTGAAAATGGCAATTATCGTGAGGGTGTACTTACCCTACAAGTACCTATTTGCCGTAAATGTAATATTTTCAGGAGCGGAAATCTGAAAGATCGCGTCAGTCATATTTAGGTACCTTATAAAGAATGTAAAAAAAAATCTCTTAACCGTCGTGACTGTCGTATGATATAAGAGCGCGCTACTCACCACCCGGTACATTTTTACTTAGAACATAACAGGAAATAATCATAAACTAATCTAACTACACAATATTAAAGAAATAATTAACTGATTGTATTATTTTCAGTGTATCAAAGCAAAAGTGGACCCGGGTGAGTTTATTTGATTCAGTAGTGTGCTTTGCACTGACACGCTTTTTGAAATGAAATAGACACGATTGAGTTCGATTTGCAGAAGCGCTTAACGATATTGTGCATGCAATCGAGTTTTTAAAAAGAAACGCGCGGTGAGGGTAGCTTGTGGCCGATGTCCCTTGTTTCCCTCCAATCTCTATAGGTATCTATCTAGGATAGAGGGTACAATAGAGAGTGCGAGCCGTGTTCAGTGTTCCAGGCCAGTGCATCTTCATCAGTCGCCGCAGCCGCCCCACTGCGAGCGCTCACTAAAACTTTGCTTGCTGTGTAAATTGATAAAATGAGCATTTTAGATCAATTAGATGAAAATAGTGTGCCTGTGTGATTGCGATTTTAGTGATAGTGGCATGAATTAAATACATAATTTGGTGATGTGGTGTTAATTTTTAAAATAAACCAAAAATACAATTTAATTGCAAGGAAATTACTTAGTTAAATAAAATAAACAAGTATATAAATAAATTAGTTGATTTATTGCAGTAGGTATATACAGGTTGTCACGCTGGATTTGATTTTTCAGTTGGTAGTAATATATCACTTTAACACAGAGGTGTACAAATAAATAATGAGCTTTATTGTAGTCTACACAGGTTGCCGCACAGGTATTAACCTCTCAGCTGGTAGCAGCTTCACTACACAATCAGTACAGTAGTCAGTGCCGGCGTTATCGGTCCACCTTGCACCTAAGAACGCAGTTTGCTGGCATCCAACACACATTGTCTTAGTCTGATAAACAGGTGCTGTTTCATCTAATAACCTTTGTTCCTTTGCAGATTTTAGTAACTCTAACATATATCTGTTACTGTTCTTCATTTCTAGTGTGGACATACTGTCATGAGCCTCTCCACAGTCATATGGATCCTCCATGGTAACAGGGACATGCAGCTGAGGAAAGAATGTAGATTTCTTATAGAACATTGCCTTAGTCTTATCCCTTCCAACACCTTTTGGGATTCTGCCTGGTATTGGCAGTCCTGCTTTGGCTAACTTGGCAAAATACTTCTGTATTCTGCTCATGACTTGTATTGGAGTTCTTGTTCCTAATGCTTGAGCTATTTTCTTGTACCGTCTTGCCTCAATGGGCTCTTCAGGGTAGATTTCAAGTAATTCTTCCAACCTTTTCTGCTCTTCACAAGACCATAGTTGATTAAATGTTTCAGGTTTATTATCTGTGAATTTTCGTCCCCTAACTTTAGTACTAGAATCTAAATCATCTTTATTTGGCTTTGTGTCCCTAATATCATCACCATCCATTGTAGCGTCTATTCCATAGCTGGTCCAGTCAATATTTGGCAGATCAGCAATAGTTTGTCGGGGAGGGAAGTTTGCACTCCCTGCTTTCATTTCGTTTAGAAATGACAGTGGGTCATTTAGTGCCCTATTTTGAGCTTCTGATAATTCTTCTATGTCTTTCAATGCCTTCACTTTTTGAGCTTCTAATTTGACGATAAACTTCAGCAAGTCACAGTAATCTTTATTCCCGCGTAGAGCCAGGTGGTCCGTTTCGAAGGCAAATTCTTCATCCGAGTCCATGTTTTCAGAGTCTATAGTATCCATGGTTTTATCTGTAAGAAACAATCTAATATTCAAGAGTAACTCTGCTATAGTTTTTTAACAAAATGAGTGTTAGTTCCGGTATGAAACCGCCGGGTAGTCCAAAGAGGTTGAGTGTAAAAATTAAAAACAAAATAAATAGTGTACAACAGAAAAAATGCAAACCTGAATGCAGGAGCGCTTCTCTTGAAGGATGGTCTGGACGGTAAGTATGTAAATTAATAAGAATGTAATGTTTTTGTCTAAACCATAATTATCTGTCTTCTATTTAATTTTCATTAGAAACTCCGCTACTTCATTCATTGTCAAAATGTCAAATGTCACCTTACGTCCAAAACGTCAAAATGATTACGTTCCGAATCTGCACTGCGTTGATCCATGCTAAGGTTCCTGACAGTAACCTAGGACAAGTACGTATCATTTTATTAAATAAAAATGGAAATTAAATAAGCAAACTGAATTTACTATGACCTATGCCTAAAACTTCTGTTTTACTGAATATTTTAAAATCGTAATGAATAAAACAAAAATTAGGGTAATTAAGATGTGACCACAGGATGTGACTATTCAGGTACGGAACGCACCCACTAACGTTGTATTTTGCGCCCTCTAGTGAATAAAGTTTGAACTTTTATATCAAAAACATTCACTCGTCTGTAAGCTCCAATAGATGTCGCTATTCATACAACAAACTTCGTTTTGTAACAGAAAGATAGATGGCGCTGCGTTACATTGTTCAAATAATAGAAGTAAAATTTGTGACAGAGGTCGTCTCGAGACTTGTTTAATTTTTGTAAAGTGGAACGCATTTTCTTAGAATTCAACTTTGATAAATAATTACCTATTAAGAATCAATTAGGTTGCAGTAAAGACCTGGGTAACACTAACATCGCATTTACATAAAGTAGATAGGTACTATAACAAAATTACCATCATAAATACATAACTCTCTAGGTACCAAGCTATCTGCATAATTATAAAATAAAAACAAAGGAATTACAAAAATCCGTTTATTTATTTTTAGGGTAGACATAACTGTGTATAAGAGTTATTTTGAAAACAGCTGCATTTCGGCAGGCAATCCAATGAAGAGCGTGCTTCCGCTCACGTCGACGGTACAAGGTGACACGCCTCAACGTGCGAATTCGATTACGATTATCAAATCTGTCAACTGACCATGAGAAAGGTTTCGAACACATTAAAAAAATTAAGTTCAAAAACTAAAAATTTAAAACTAAAACCCGACTACTGAAAAGGATGAAACAAGAAAGTATTTACCTTCCCGTGGTCGCATGCTACCATGATTTATAAGTACGCTCAGAGCCGCTTAATTTTTTTTTGTTTAGGTTTTATTGTTTTGTATGTACTTAGGTAATATATCAAACTTATAGATAAATATGTTTGGCACAAATCTGAGGCGTGATTTTATAGAAATTATTCGTAGTTATCGAGTGTATGCAAGCAAAGCCGTAAGCTATGTCGTAAGCGCCAGCTGACAATATAAATATTTTTGAAATGTGCTAATTACATAAGCCCTTTCATTTGATACCCAACACGGCTTATCTAAACATTTTTTTTGTTTTTAGTTCCTTACTTTATGTCGGCTAGAGGGCGCCATATTCAATTTAATGTGACTTCACTTAACCTTTAACCAGCGAACGATCAAGACGCTTCGAACGATACGTCATGTGTCAAATTATGAGCAGTAGGTAGTTTAGAAGTTATGAGGGAACAGATGAACATGCATACATACATACCGGTCAAAATAATAACCCTCCTTTATGCTTCGCCGTAGTCGGGTAAAAATAGCAATGGCTTTCATTTTGACAGTTCAACAATGTGCATTGCGTTATTTACATTATTGAACAGACAATATGAAGCAATGGATTTGCAATATCCTTCAAAATGATTCAGATTGTGATAGAATGTGTGTTATGCAATTAGGGTGCTATTCTAAAGTCTAAGGTAATGTCAAGCTAGTATGTTTGTAAAATATTGGTAGGTACCTACCCATTCAGTTGCATCCTGTTAGACTGGAAGCCGACCTCAAAATATTTGAGAAAAAGTTAGGCAGATGATGAGCCTTACCTTACCTACTGGGAAACCACCAAAATTTTCTACTTATTCAACTTCCTTATCTATTTTATTTATCTACTATAAATAAAATAGATAAGGAAGTTCTCAAATATTTTGAGGTCGGCTTCCAGTCTAACAGGATGCAACTGAATAGGTAGGTGCCTACCAATATTTTACATGGAACGACTACTTATCTGACCTCCATAACCCAATTACTGGGTAATACGATACCCCGATAGTAAGACACAGCAGGTTTGGCCCCAATTCTGTTGTTCACAAACTAAACTAAATTTAAGTTCAGTGCATCTTTTTCTTTCTATTTCATTGCTGTCTGCAGTCGGCTACGAACTCGTACCTTTAATCTAACACTGCCTTAAAGTTATGAGAATCTTATTGGTCATGTTAAAATTTTCTACTTATTCAACTTCCTTATCTATTTTATTTATCTACTATAAATAAAATAGATAAGGAAGTTCTCAAATATTTTGAGGTCGGCTTCCAGTCTAACAGGATGCAACTGAATAGGTAGGTGCCTACCAATATTTTACATGGAACGACTACTTATCTGACCTCCATAACCCAATTACTGGGTAATACGATACCCCGATAGTAAGACACAGCAGGTTTGGCCCCAATTCTGTTGTTCACAAACTAAACTAAATTTAAGTTCAGTGCATCTTTTTCTTTCTATTTCATTGCTGTCTGCAGTCGGCTACGAACTCGTACCTTTAATCTAACACTGCCTTAAAGTTATGAGAATCTTATTGGTCATGTTAAGCAATGTTATACCTACCTACTTCACAGTCAACTTCTCATTATATTTCTGCGAATATATTCTTATTCTACATATTATTTTCGAACTGGCCACAGGTCATAAAACTTATTAAAAGGTGTGTGTCATATAAAGGTGGTTTCCACTCGGGTTAAATGCATTGTAGGTCGAATGTAGGCAGACGACGAGAGAACAATCATGTCGTAAGATTTTCAGTAATATTTCATCATCATCATCTGCCTAGCCTTTTCCCAACTATGTTGGGGTTGGCATCCAGTCTAACCAGATGCAGCTGAATACCAGTATTTTACATGGAGCGACTGCCTAATTAATAGGTGCTAATTATTAGCTCTAAGTGATTGGGTACTTAGAAAAGTTCTTATTTCACGTATGTTAGTTAGGTTTTGCGTATGTAGATCTCAGCCCTTTGTGCCTAACCTGCCTAGTTAATTATTGTAATCAGAAGGAACAGTTAATTAGGCAGGTAGGTAGATGTTCATAAATTATAAACTAACGTGCTTTCGTGGTACCTAGGAGTAGATTCATTCGTTTTTCATGATATTTACCTACATATACTTATCTAAATGAATTATTTGAAAGCTTAGGTGAATTGTTGGTCTTCCATCTCTTTACACTTCAAAGTCATACCTAAGTCAATCAATGAATCTGTGTAGCCTTCTATGTTCTATGTTAGAGGTTTTGGTTTCCGCGCTTACTTAGTGCAAAAACCAAAATCTTTTACATCTCTAACAAGGCTAGACAGAGGTACTGAAGCCTCTGTCTAGCCCTTTCCTAAATATGTTGAGGGCGGCTTCCACCTTAACCGGTTGCAGCTTAATACCAGTATTTTACATGGAGCGACTGCCTATCTGACCTTCACAACCCAGTTACTTGGTAACGCGTTACCCCATAGTAAGACTGATTGGCATTCCTAAGTAACTTAACATAAAATCCAAAATGAACAGTTTCAAACACATTTATTTCCAATACCTTTAAACTTGCATATCAATTTATAAATAGAGATATTTCCGAGGTGTATACAGATAACAGTACCTACGTGATCTGGACAAGTGCCAAGCAAGTGATTGTCTTCTAAGTTACCAACTTAAATGGAGGCTGTTGCGAGTCAAGTTTCAGTTGGGATTACAGTGACATTAAACTGGAACGGTTTTCATTTAAGTTAAGCTTTTAAACAGGGTTACCGGATTTAATAAGGGGATTATCTAAAATGAGGAAATATTTTAGGAGTAGGCAGGGGGAGTAGGCCGCAGTTTTTAAGGCCAAAACAAATAACATTCAGGATATTATGTCGTCAAAATTGGACTGAACTGATGGTTGAACCCAGAAGTAGTATTGGCGGGAGGTAACGTATCGTAACGTCTTGCAGCATTTGTCCACCGCCACCGTCGACGATACGTCAACGAGAACCGAGATTATTGGAACCGTATGTGACGCCCCGTTGACGGCGATCATTTGTCCACCGCAACCGAACTCGGTGGCTCAGTATCGGAATATGTTTTATTTTGTTATGATAGACAAAACAAAAGTCGGGTGAAAAGCGACGGTGCGACGACAGTGTGTGGATAACATCAAACGTGTTTTGTATTGCAGGCACAGCGGCTCGTCACAATCTCGGTCTGAGTTCTAGCGGTCGCGACGAACTACTCGAAAATTCGGGGGCCGTTCTTCTAGCTCTCGTTGACGTCCGTTTGACGTGGCGATGGACAAACGACCTTATGGGCTTGTGATTAAGTTACTAAAACAACGATTTTTAAATGAAAAAGTTTCAACTGCTAGTTGGTGCCAGATTTAGAGATGTCCACAGTCTTAGAAATAGACCTTCATCAGATCTTGGACTAATTGCTTTTATATAAATAGACCCTACCTTCACAAATAAAAACAACTGCCCATCTAAAGGGTTACGAAACCCACTCGATGAGAAGGGTCGCCGGTCGTGTAGATATTTCTATAACTTACGCAATGTCCTTTATATGTATTATAGTATAAAGGCATGTGAAAGACACGGAGCTACAGTGCTATAATAAGCAGCAGTCAATGGGGCTATTTTTATATCAGTTGAGTCACTTGGGTGAATATCGTCCTATGTGGTCTGCTTTCAGATGCGGTAAGACATTTCTGTTTCAATATGTAAAGTTGAGGGATTATTTTACTTATTTAATAATAAGTAATATTATTTTACTCATCCCCCATTCAGTATTTTACTTAAGGTAAGTCGCGTCATTGCTTTAGTTCATTGGCCAGAAAACTAACTGGCAGTTTAGCAACCAGGGCTTGTATACCATCTGGTACTAGTGGGTTTTAGATACATCTTTTTTAGGGTTCCGTATCCAAAGGAAAGATACCAACGGAGCCCTATTGCTAAGCCTTCGCTGTCCATCCGCCTGTCTGTCAGCGGGCTATATCTCATGAATAGATGGACAGTTGCAGAGTATGTATTTTTATTGCCGCTATAATAACAAAGAATAAAAATGAAATAATGTTAAAAATTAAAAATAATGTTAAAAATACAAGAAACTTTTGTTTTTTTCGACGTTTTTTGCCCTAAGGTGCGGAAACCTTCGTGAGAGATTCCAACTTGTACTTGGCTGATTTTTTGTTACGTGTTCAATTCTTGCAATGGCAGTAGATTATTTCCCAGCAAATGGCAATCCACTTGCCTTCTTCATAAAGTAAAATATTAAACAGGGGAAAGTAATGAATATATTATTTTGAAGCTTAAAAGCAGACCATATTCCGGAACATATCGCCATAGATAACAAACGATATCGTCACATTTCGGGATAGCTATTATAGCGGTATTTCGCTCGCCAAGTGAAGCGAAATCGTATGAAAGATTTTAAATAAACAAAAAATAGATTATAAATGTACCCATTCGCTTTGGACCCGCCATAACATAGGATTGATATACATCATAAAATTATACAATATTTAATTCTTACCAGTCTTGGATGCGGGAACTGGGAACAGATGTTTTTAAAAGAAGATTGTTTTTATGACCTACATTGGCAGTCTTTGTTTTTGCTGAAGATCTTCACTGGTTAAGGAAGCGTATGACGTATGAAATGACGCTTCGACATAGACATATTTTACTAGAACATGCCATTTAACATTATCTTTTTATTTTTCTTTACCTTTATGATTAAGATTTTTTAATATGGATGAATTAATAATTCCCAACATATATTCATTCAATTAATTATACTCACTTATCACTTACACTTCCTGGCTTATTATAACCAGTCATTGTCAAATAAATGTAATAAGTACTGAACAATGTACATCTGCAGTCTCTGCTTATCTATACAGGGTGTGGCGTAAATAATGGATAACCCTGAAACTGTCGACTGGCCAGATTATCATCTATCATTTACCCCACTTATATCACCATATGCCCATGGATGACCAAATTATTGATATTTTTAATTTTTTTAAATAAAAATCGTATTTACTCACACATAATCAGCTGCCATTTATACAATTTGCGAAACTTTCTCCTTCTGTTTTTTTTATGTTACTCCTGAATATTTGTGTCATCAGACCAGTATCAAGTTTTTTTGTTATAATATAAGATAACTTCGCAAAAAATACTAATTCTCAAATTTTAACATGTTTCTAGGGAATTAAGGATTGTTGGGCCCCACGTATCGAATATGGGCAAATGGTGATATAAGTGGAGTAAATGATAGATGATAATCTGGCCAGTCGACAGTTTCAGGGTTATCCATTATTAACGTCACAATCTGTATATAGTCACAAATAAATAAAATTTAAGTGTATGTTTGTAATGTCAAAATAATAGCTTTCTACTAGACGCAAATGAAAAAAAAATGATTTTTGTTATAACATAATAGGTAACATTTTTTTTGTTTGTCTGTTTGTTCCGGCTAATCTCCGAAACGGCTGGACTAATTTTGACGGGACATTCACTGGCAGATAGCTGACATATCAAGCAGTACTTAAGTACTTTTTGTCCCGGTAAGTAGCACGTTCCCGTGGTATACTTTCTGACAACCACGCGGGCCAAGCCACGGGCAGAAGCTAGTTGTCAAATAAATGCCTACTGAACAACAGACATATATTATCAACTCTGCTTATTATAACATAAATGTCGGCTTTTGCGGTTCTTTATAGCATTTGAAGTGCAATGGACACAAGCGGCAACGGGGCGTGGACGTGAATAGACAGGTCGGGAAGACTGTGTGTGCTTTGTGCCATGAACAAGCCATTGACAAGCGTCTATGTGCATTGCTCTTTACTGTACTTGAAATTGTTATTGCGATATTTCTGTCGGCTCTTTCTTATTTTAACATTTTTTGAAGATGCAATCTGTATGAAAGAATTGAAAGATGATATAGCTAGAAAGGGGGTGACTACCGAGATGACGTTTAATAGAGAAGTATGGAAGAAAAAGTCATGTTGCGCCGACCACTAATAAATTGGGATCCTTAAGTGCAGGAGAATTATATTAATAATAGCCTCCCCGATCGATTTCGGTCACGGTGGTCAATCTCAACGGAGTTTAGCCAGGTACGCAGGAGAATATTATAGTGCACAAGTGTGCGCGCAGAAAGAGCTTCACTCTCTGTTCCTTTACTCTCATAGTCCGATGGGACGGCAATCCGACACGATCGGAGAGAGATCAGGCGCAGGACCAACGGCTTTACGTGCTTTCCGAGGCACGGAGTATTAAACCGCCAACTTCCAAACTCCGGACTGTTACTAAGAAATTCCTAATGGAAAAACTCAATAACACTTTATCCGACCCGGGAATCGAACCCAGGACCCCATGCTCAGCAGTCGCGTTTGCAACCACGAGACCAACGGGGCAGTTAATAGTTGGAGAATTATATTAGATGCAATTTGTTAAATTATTCATATAGTTATATTTTTGTTAGCCTTTATTAAAATAACGACCCCTCGTAAATTTCCTTCCGCATTCCCAATCTCATAAGACTTGGACAATCTCATTGTTTTCTGTAAATATTTACCATAATACGTTCCGTAGCATTGCAATCCGGAACACCCTCGCTCGTTAATTAATGTAAAAATATTTGTTTGAACAGGATAATGCTACGGGTAAAGTAAAAAAGATATACTTAAATCCGACTTATACTAAAGAGCATAGTGGGAATAAATGCAGGGATAAAACCTCTTAGCACTAGTACTCTCCATTCTCCAGTCATGGAGTCGTTAGAGTTGGAGTGCATTTATTATCTACCCTGTTTTGTTCGTTATGTTTCCCTTTTATTCATTATTAATCCCTTTTATTTAAAATTAATATATATTTTTTTTATTGTTAAGAACTTTTGGCATGGTTTCGAAATTATTTATTGTTTATTTTCTCCCACATATGTATAGTTAATGTAAACTGGAGGAGCGGAACCACCTACTACAAGTACCTAAATCTTTGCTTAAAAGGTGACTCCAAATTTAACAATGTTATTTACGTGAGTTGATGAAATAAACATTTTTTTATTTTTTTTATTTAGGTATGCATGCACACGTCATATTGCAGTATAAAACTAATTTACATACGTCACCTCACACATCAGGTCCAGTTGAAAACCAGAGTCAGGCACTAGTTTTCTGGCATTTTTGCTGAACTGGGCCTTTTTGGCGCAGCCGTGAGGCACGCTTTTCTGCTAATTTCTTACATCAGACTTTACACTTTTTTATTTGTTTTTATCTGATGTATGTCTCTGGTGTACTGTGTGTCTTTTAGGCTGTGTTAAATAAATGTATTTTCTTTTTCCTTCCTTGCTTAGTGAATGAACACACATAAGATACTTATTATCACGCCTGTATTTCCCAAAGGGTTAGGCAAAGGTACTCCTACAGTACACCCACATTTCGCCAGTGAATAAAAGGAACACCTAGTACCACGTAACATTATTATCTGCATTTTTGATTCGTCAAGCGATTCCCATCGTGGCGGCAACTACATTGCCACATGCGAACTACGCATCATACTGAGGTCACGAAAAATCCTGGATCGCGCAGTTTACCGCGCAATTAGCATATACGTATACGACGTCCCGACTTTAATCGTTGAACAGTAGCCCAGCAGACACAACACCCGTCTGGTCGGAGGATCCTCCCTTTTCTATGGAGGATGAGTGAACTTTACACCCTGTTCCTCATACCTCTAAATCATAAAAGTCTAGTTTCAAATCACACCAGCAGCATATATCATAGTCACGTCATTAATTTACTTGTTTACATTAAATATTGTTGTTGCCTACTCGACTTACCACTGTAATTCCTTCGGACCACTTCACTAATTGCACCGGAGCATCATATTAGCCTAATAGACGGAGATAGAACTAATTAAAAGCCCGCCAGAGCTTAAAAGGAGTTCATAGCCTGAGATTATTATGGTTCATTGGTCTACTGTTGTTCTCGTGTATCTTTGTCGTGTGCCAAAATATTTCGTTGTTTTAAGCAAAAAAGAAAATTTTATTTTAACTTTACGCACTTTAAAGTATTTTGGCACCCTCGAGTGGCGTACTATAACATGCCTTTAGAATCTGGCCATACAGGAAGCCTAATTTTGTGGGGCAAAAGTGGTAAAAAATAAATGTATTTAGTTATAATTTTTCATCTTAGTATCTAAATAAATGAGCAAATCTATGAAAGATGACTATAGGATTATTAGGGGTAGCTTATAATCCTACTTATCTTTCATAGATTTATCATCAAAATAAACCAGCTATTGTCAGGTGGGGAAATTGCAATAGCGGGATATAAGTAATAGGGTGTGTTTATAGTTTAACTACTAAAGAAAACTGGTGCTGCCATTTCTGGTATGTGTGTATGTGTGTATGTGTATGTGTTTTGAACTACTCTCCGACCAATTCACGCTTTTGAGGGACTGATGAAAGTTATTAAGTGAAAGTTAATTCGATTTTCACATTTTATTGCTATTACCCCCGATTTAAAACTATCTACAGTCCTAAGAAATTTACCAACATTATTACATTTGCCCCGGAACACCGGGTAAATGTAATAGGTGAGCCAATTTTTTTTTTACTTTGATTACCTTAATTATTATTATCAGAGTGATTTTAATCAACAAATCACTTAAAACTTTAGCGTAATAAATGACACCTTGTGTAATAATTACCATGTACTTACCATAATTACCATGTTACGTTCGCATAACTCGTCAAAATGTAGGGAAAAACTGATTTTTTTTCGCGATTTCAGGTTTGGTCCCATAGTAAAAGTTGTTCGTAATGATGAGTATAATGGCCTCTTTTCAGGTCCGACACCATTTAAATGACACCTTGTATATTGTTATAAGGTAAAATGTTATCTATGGTTGAATAACTCATACTAGTTATGGTACTCGCAGTTACCCCACCTGACTCTATTACTAAATATAATAAAATAAAAATCTAGTGAATCATTATGTTTTTTTTTTTTTTGTACTAGAGTCGCCCACATAAAAATGTTGTATGTTGATGTTATTTGTCATGCATATATTTTTGTTTCTTCTTCAAAGGCGAACTCCATTACGTTTTGTGGGGCAAAAGGGTTTTATTATGTGTGAGTATAATATTTTGTGGCCGCAATTCCATAGCAATCTGGAATTATACCGAATGCTGTGGAGCAGGAAATGAAAATCAAAATGTAGCCGCAGGCATTAACCCACTCACTGCCGATATTGATTTGTACCTATATCCTTGAATTATAGGTTGTATGTATGTACTTGATTCTTGTACACGGCTTCCGAAAATTGATACTACATATTTATGTCTGAAATAAAGAAAACAATGTTAATTTATTTAGACGGCAAAACAGACAAAATTGGTAATAAAGTATGGTCAAGCTCGTAATTGTTTTACCACTTTTAGTTAACAACAATTCACAGTAAATTGAAACTACACTAAGGTTGAAACTAACTAGGTAACTATCACATACACAAATAGACCTCGTTGTTTTATGACGTGCAAGACCATCAAAACTTTGTGGTCGAACATACCGAAAATATTTAATTATTATGACATCTTGAAGTTTCTTCTTTAATGAATTATTTATTACAAACCTGGCCTAAAAAGGCACATAACCAATACGTCATTGCACATAACGCTTAAAACTGGCACTCGTTAAAATATTCCGTGCAAACTGCAGGCTCCTTTACTGCCTACCATAAAATAGCCATGTGTTAAGGAACTATGTAGCAAATGTTTCTAGAAGGCCCTTTAGATATTTCAGCAATCAAATGCAAGTGCCGTTGGAAAGGACATATTTTTTTTACCTCTATCGCATTGTCCCACCTTGACATACTTACCTACTACGAGTACTATACTATCACCCCTATACCAGCCCGTTTGGTCCTGAGCACCAGCCCCGAGAAATCAGTCATAATCTACCCACCTGTGGTATTTATAAATTTTCACCTCCATTACCACCGTGGACATTTTGCTGGCCATAATCCGAACTCATTTTGACCAACTCTTGGCATTCCCACTTTCAATATGCCTTCTTTTTTATATACGTACTAGCTGCGCCCCGCGGTTTCACCCGTGTAAGTTTCGATCCCGTGGGAATATCGGGATAAAAAGTATCCTATGTATTATTCTGATGTATAAGCTATATTACTGTACAGTTTCATCAAAATCCGTTCAGTAGTTTTTGCGTGAAAGAGTAACAAACATCCATCCATCCATCCTCACAAACTTTCGCATTTATAATATTAATGTAAGTATATATAAGTATACGTATATAAAATCATACAAAACAACAAGCAAGCCAAGAAGTTCTCATTCATATCTTACTTATTTCCTTACTAAGTTGAACTTTAAGTTGTATCTAGATATAGCCCAAGTATGCCAGAGCAGTAGCAGGCGCCGGAGAGTCTAGTAAAGTGTTCCGTATTTTAGTTCTTACTTGTAGATAACACTGACTTACTGAGTTATTATGTGTGAATGTGAACATGGAAAAACTCTTTTATTTATGGGGCATTCAATGTGTTTGACATTGAATGCCCCATAAATAAAAGAGTTATTCCATTGAGTCTACCTCATAACAATACCTATTTTGAGTAGTGTAGGTAAGTAGAGAAGTTGATTCATGGGACTCGAAAATAGTTGATTTATTTTCTAGACTTTGCGTCCGTGCCCTATGTGAAGCTGTTGCCAACATTTCTGCAACCTAGATTTTATGATTGTATCTGCGAATTGGAGGTTACTTCTACACTACGCGTAAGGGTCAGCGCAGACCGAACTGCAAAATGCTCGCGCATGGTCGACCAAAATTTTTACTGCATGTAGAATGCATACTCGAACACGCAGTCGGCTTGCTCGAGCATGGTCGAGCATCAAAGGGTGGGTCATGGTCGACGCTTTTTGGCAATGTTGCTTGAATTTTAGCTACTACAGTGTGATCATAGATAAGTGGGATCTCAAGGGACCTAAGGTTATTTATCACGTAGAGAGGTTTTTCATTTACCCAGTTTCCCAAATAGGTTTTAAAAGGCGGTTCTGTTATTTACAGAGGTTCCCGCTAAGACAGGTCGTAATATACCGTTTTTCACATGGAGGTTAAAATGTTCATTCAAAATGCCAATAAAATATCCAGACCAATATTCAAAATGATAAGTGTTATTAGTTGTCTTACATAAAGAGGCTGTTGAACTACAAAATCCCAGTTATAGAGGTAAGCATGCCGTACGGGTCGATCAATCAGGTTAAGCTAAGCTTGTCGCTGTTGGTCCGTGGATGGGTGACACCTTCACATACCGAGACCCCTCCGTGCCTCGGAAAGCACGTTAAACCGTTGGTCCCAGCTGTCATTCGTGGTTCTTTGACAGTCGTTACGGGTCATTAGAAGCCCGAAAGTCTGACAACCAGACTTACCAAGGGGTATCGTATTACCTATAGTAGGTACCTAACTGGGCTGAAAGATAGATGGAGGTCAGATAGGCAATCACTACATGTAAAATACTGGTATTCAGCTGCATCCGTTAGACTGGAAGCCGACCGCAACATAGTTGGGAAAAGGCTAGGCAGATGATGAGTTTCTGACATATCCAGAGCCCACTTAACCAGGTTACACTGTACCTTTAGCAATGGGTATGCATGATAGGTACAGATGTATCTAAGCCAATTTTGATTCAGTCGACAAAAGTCCAACTAAACGGGTTAACGGTTGTCTACATTGTAACTAACACGTGAAGCCTTTCACAGAGTAGCTTATTGGATTGTAAACCACGAGAGCTAGCGAAGTGACAAGTTAGACATAATACTATAGTGATAATGGTTCACTCGAGTAAGACAACTTATGCGATGATACCCATACATGCCCTGGGATCAGACGAGGTTTAGTCATGGGAAAAACGTTTTAGATAAACTTTCATAAGCTATGTAGTACATACCTCATTGATTTAAAAGTTGTTACGAAGTATTACACTTTCAATCACAATGCGAGAGTCTTGAATGATAGTGCTAACCCATTGCTTCATAGGGTTGAAAAATTCGTTATACGTTACAACATAAATACCGCAATGAACGTGGATGAACTGTCAAAATGAAACCCATTGCGACCAATTGTCATTTTATGTGCGTTTATTTATTTAAAGGAAAACCAACAGTTATAACAGATGCATAAGAATTGTATATGAGACATAAAGCCAATTACAGGTTCTCACGGGTAAAAACAGAAAATGTAGTAAAAATCTTAGGATCACTAACAAGCACGATAGAAAAGAATACATATATACTGTATATAAGCACTATGCACTTTTGAAAAAGTCAGCGCTCAGCCGACTGCGTGCAGAGTAGGTTTTGGTGGTAAATGGATCAAATGAGAACTCTTTGCAAAGAATATTAAAGTCCTTACTCGCTGGCACCATGTATGAGTTTTGCTTGTAGTTAGAAGAGGAAAAAGGAATGGAGATCGGCGGATTAAATCTAACTGATCTCTGGGGAATATTGAAACGCAGTCTATGCAGGAGATCAGGACAGTCAATCTCGTCAGATAAAATTTTTAAAGGAAAAGTACAACCTGCTAGTCGACGCCGATTTATAAGTGGCTGCAGGTGAAATTTCTTGCAAAGATTTATATAATACACATTCTTGAAAAAAATTCTTGCAAAGATTTATATCATACATTCGTGATTACCTCGCTGGCAACAATTTGTGACGATCCTTCCGGTTACAGCAAAATGTTGTTCGTTATTTTTATAGTTGGAAAATCAAAGGTCCATTATTTGAATGTTATGTTAACCTTATAAAATTGGATGTATGTAAAGTCAGGGTTATTAATTGGTCAGCTTTGACTACCAACTTATTACCCGTGTACAGATGACTTGCAAATTGACTTTGTGTGTCACTTTGATAAACAATTAATTTCCCTGGCTTTACAATACACCAGTAATTATTTTGTCTCTTTAGGAAGTTGCTTACGTGATGCATACTTAGATACATATTTTTATAGATAAAAAAATGCGATATTTTTTAGAAAATCGGTACGCTGATCCTATTTTATCTTCTCGCAAATGAACAAAATACCTCGTGTTATTTTACGTTTCCCGACTTTCGAAGCACTTTTCAGGGTATATTTTCGAGTTCCCCCAGAGAACCTTCCAAGAAATATGAAACGAATATTATCGTAAGTATACCTAAAAGGACACCCACTGAACTCCAAATATTTGTATTAGGTTTTACGAACACTGCTTGTATTTTTTACCTAATTTTAGGGACACCGAAATAATTTCGTGACTCTAAATTAATCATATTTTTTAGGTGATCCCGATTAGGTATAACAAGTTTAATGGATATTATCCCTTTTGTATAGACAGTCCGCAAAATAGATAATTAAGTATCCATGACAACTTTTCTAACTTAGCTTACTTTCAGAGCTGGGAGTGTGATACCTACGAAGCCAATTCTGTCTTACCTCGTCGGAGCGGGTCTTGCCCATACAAATAATAATAAGTTTTGTATGTAGTTTTACACACGAATTACAGTAATTGCACTGTATTGCCACACTAACTTTTCCCGCGTAAATATCGTAAAATATCCCAAGGGATGGTACTACCGAGAGTGCCGACCCGACAGAAATCGTGGCTGAACGTCCGGTAAAAGTGTCGGCTCCGATAGTTTTGTCGGGTCACCCATATGTGAACGGCGCTATTGAAATACGGTTTTTTAACTGTACTTCTACTACTCTTCCATAAAGATTCAAACAACACTGACGACCGTGCCTACACACGGCGTTATACCGTAGTTTTTCACGGCAAGGAAACTTGTGTGTACAAAGCCAGCCCGTCAGCGAAACACGACGCAGACACTTCGTGTGCGTTAGTTTCTTGATGTAACTATAATGTTGTATGATTTATAGTATTTTTAACTTATATTAATATTTTATTGTATGTGTTTCTAAGGGCCTTGATGCCTGAAATAAATGGATAAATAAACAAAGAGCCTTAAGGCGATGCAAGTCTTATGTCTTTTCAATTTTATTGTATGCCACGTGCAAGAAACTTGCATTGTGTAAATGGAGCTTTAGAATTCGAAGAATGATTTATTTATTATTTAACTAGCTGTTGCTCGCGACGTCGTCTGCGATCCAAGATGAAAGTAGCCTATGTCCTTCTCCAGGTCATGGTCTACCTATGTGCCAAAGTTCATTCAAATTCGTTCAGCCGTTCAATCTTTTATCTTTATAATATTAGTTTAACCGTATAGTTCGGGAGAGACCCCGAATAGACCCGAACACACCAACCTCCGCCGGCTCGGTACTGGGTTCCATTTGACCCAAGAATTTCGACATACGACACTCTACATTGATTTTGTAAATATTTGTTATGCTACCCATCAAATCTTATGAATTTGCGTTAATTAAGAGAGTTGGATAAAAAACCCATATGTTAACACCATTAAATATTTCATATTTGGCGCGCAAGCTTATTAATTTACCTTTATTAAACTACTTGAAAAGAATATAATGGATATTTTTATTTTAATCATTCTGGATCATTTGATACCTCAGTGCCTAGTTCGTTTTATATTCAACATGAATACAAAATAGTTTCAGTTATGACACATTCGCACTTAACTTTACACACAACTTTATGGGCTATGAGTCATACATATTTAGCTTTCATATTTGTTATTTTGAGCTATAACGATGCCTATAAAATTTTAACGTTTAGTTGTTGAGGACATAAAATACAAAGTAAATGCATAATCATAAAGTGCCAATGGCATCAGCAGTGGCTGTGATTGCCTCTCATATGTCAGCCAAAGTCAAACATCAAATTCGGTTTGATAATATAGCCTTTACAACGTGCCTTTGTTGGTACACTTTGTAAACTTAATAAATCGAAAGTAGAATTTCTATCTAGGTACCTACGTAAACTACCTAGTTTCTGAACGTATTTTCTATCGAGTTCACGTTTTTTCGTTTTTTAAGCTCTTACATCGATTGGACGTGGTTGTGGTTCTAGGGAATTTACTATAATAATTACCAAGCATAGTAATCTGTTAGTCAATGTTATTTGCAGGATTAAATTGAAAAATATGCCTTCTCTTTACGTTACAAGTACTCATGTACTATTGTTATTATGTAGGCACTATCATGTAACACTATCATGTACCATCATCTATATAGGTAAATATCTACTTAATACAATTCTATCGCACAGCCTAAACCACTGTTCTTGAAGCATGACATTTTGCATAAAAGTTCTAACTAAGGACTTATTTTTAAAATTCATTCCCAGAGGGGTAAAATAGGAGATGAAAGTTTGTATGGAAGTGTTTTTGCAGGGTTGTTTTCTTCATTAAATGTAGTAACCAAAAGGATACAACATGCTCAATTCTGTTTTGAAATCACACGTCAAAGCGATTGACCATTATTGATTCCATCAACTACTCGCAACATCCACAACCACTAATACAGGCTTCACACAGTTCGATTTTAGTTGAACAACTTTTGTAGTTCAACAAAAAGTACTTTGAATTTGAAATTCAATTTGTTCAGACGCAGACGGTTCAAATCGCTTTCGATGTACCAGTTGAACAGTAAAATTTTATGTTTAATTTTAAATTTTAAACAAGGTGTAACATAATTAACGCAAGACCTCATATACACCCCAATTAGAGTATTGAGTGAAAAACACAATACAATGACCAAAACTTATTTTTTAAAGCTTGCTATTTTTATTAAGAAAATCGTGTTAACACTAGCGTTACTTTATGCATTTAAAATTGAGTCTTATTGCCTTGATATAAGATTCAATTTTATTTGGCTCAATCGGCGATTAGTATGAAAAAATACCTACTTATATTAAAAGTTACTGAAACCGATTCAGTAGTCAATTATGAACAAACTACTTTCAGGACTTGCGTTTATTCTGTTACACCTTGTATAATACCGGATTCACAAGTCCGGTAGTGTCACAAAAAACACACACAAAATACATAAAATTTAACAATCAATTCTGATCAGACACTAGGTCAGCTTTTAAAAACTGAACATCTCCGACGAAAAAAACATACCTACAAAGTTTTCTACGAACATTTGTAGGTAGGTACTATATAGGTATTTACTATTATGGTAAAACTAGTTCAAAAATCTTTTATTGATATAATGACGTCACGCGATGGATGGCGCGGCTTTTGGCGAGGGTTCCGTGCATAAAGCGTTCGTTGACTCGACCCGGCGACCGAGTGCCAGTGTCAACATCTGCAGCGGACATTTCCACTTTAGATATACTCGTACAACTAACTAATATTTAACCCTCAGGAGGTAAATCTTAGATATATTTAGCCAAGGGCAGAACCCTAAAAGCAAAATCCATTAGTCGAGAACTTATCTGAATCGACTGTCTAAGCACCCAGATTTTCCTGAATTTCTTTTACACCATCGCGGGTGCTGCACATTCAGATCTCGAAACATCCGAGTCGATCCGAATTTTGTTCATCATTCCACTAACAATTGTGCGCTTTTACATTTCTAAAGCGACGATATTATCGTGGACGTCCACATCCACGTGCATAAAATTTATGGACGTGCACATGCACATTATAACGATTATTTATTTAACCATTTATGTACACACATATAAATGACAAAGAAATGTAGCAATTCATTTAATAAAATAAAAAAATAACATGAGAATATACTTACATCCAAATGCTTAATTCTAAAATAAATGTCATTAGAATGTTAATCATTATAACGTAATCGAAATAATAAATACATACATACACAAATATGATGACGTGGAAAGATAGTGTCCTTTTACTCTTCTATTAAAAACGGCAATGGTATCGTGGACGGAAATTTTGAAGCGTCTTTATGTAACCATTAATTATATGTTACTACCCTGTGTTATAGCGATGCCGTGAAGTGGACGTGGACGTCCACGATATTATCACCACGTTAGAAATTATAAAAGCGCACATGCGATCGAAATCGACTGGTTGCCATCGATCGACCGCTATTTATTTGTACATCATTATCATCATTTCAGCCGAAAGACGTCCACTGCCAGACATAGACCTCTCCCAAGCACCTCCATTTCGACCGGCTCTGTGCTTCCCGCATCCAGCGGATTCCTGCGGCCTTCACAAGATCATCGGTCCACCTTGTGGGAGGTCTTCCAACGCTACGTCTTCCGGTACGCGGTCGCCACTCCAGAACCTTTCTGTCCCAATGTATTTATTTAATATTTTCGCACACAAAAAACTACAAAGGCGGACTTAATGCCTTAGGCATTCTCTACCAGTCAACCAAGGGTTAGGGTCCCTATTGGCTTTATTTTTATTATTTTTCTTTGTCTCGTTGTACCTATACAATTGAGAATAATCTCGCTTTCTTTATTTTTAAAGCACCTTTTATCCATGCCTTACGAAGTAAAAATCTTGTCTAGATTGTTGTATAATGTTATTAGTTCACAGGTGTTACATTTATCCTTAATAATAACAATCTGCTAGTGGTTTCTTACGACCCCCATGGGGATTCTGCGCAATCCTAATCGTAATAGGACCCTCTGACCTTGAGCTTGGAACGTTGCTAACTGGCAAGAAATATTATAGAAAAACCTATCTATAGCACTTTTTTATGATAGATATTATGTGCAAATGGGTAGTGAAGTGTAATTGGACTTATTTCTTCCAGGTCGTGAAATGATTGATTAAATTCTTGTTGTATTGTACTGTTTGATGTTTTAGAACACTTGGTTACGTCAAAAGCTTTGTTAACGAACTCACTACAAAAATAAATAGCATTGATGGCCATTTAATTTGAGGGTTTAGAGAATAATCATATTTAATGACGAATTTTGGGATGAAAATCAAAAATTTGAGTTTGTTTAAATTTTCTCGAATCCCATGGATATACTGGTGCTTAATTGTTGCAAAGGGGTCACTCTATCACGTCCTGGAAGGAATACGTCGAATTACAATGCATCCTGTATTAGGGCATTTTTGTACACAAACCAGTAATTTCGATGATTTTTTAAAATATTTAATCAATAAAAACCCGACAAAGGCAAGGCGGCCGGAAAGGCGGGACCATTTGAGTTTGAAAATATAATAAAAATGGAATGGGTCCCGCCTGTTTCCAACTTTTATTTCATTTAAAATGGGTTTGTTTTTAGCTTTTCAGTTTTTTTTTAACTTAAGTTTTTACCGCCAGTCGGGTTTTTAATTACTTTTCTTTTTATTTCCAGCTTTTTAGTTTACAAATGTGAAAGATTTCGCAGACGATTTAGTTAGTGTTTTTTAACGTTTTGTCACTTCGAATTACTTTTAACCATATAAGTTATATATATTTTTGTAATCACCTTTATTTTGATACCCCACTAGATAGGCTTTGAGAAAAAATCGGCCATTTTTTTTCAATTTTGATATGACGCAGTGTCACTCTCACAATTAAGACGAATCTAACGGCATCTCTCAAGCTGAAATCGATCAAGCCGTTTAGGCTACAGAGCGTGCCAAAGAAATATACATACATACTATACACTTGAAAAACAGAACCCTCTTTCTGGTGCAGTCGGGTAAAAACATATTAAAGAAACCATTCTCTTTTTTATTGCGGAATGGGCGTAGGACCGTAGGTACTCTTGTAATAGACACTTAACACGTGCAATTTTTCCAGTCCATTATTTCGTCCGTGAGAATAATCTTGGTCAAACTGAAAGCTGTCTATTGTTCACTAGCACTTCGCCCGCGACTTCGTCTGCGTGTATTCGTCCCAAATTTCAAGTTTATTAACTCAAGCAATAATATTTTTGATACAAACAAAATTCCCCCTTTTCACCCTCTTAAAGGTCGAATTTCCAAAAACCCCTTCTTAGTGCTCCCCTACATATTAAAAGGAAGCCGTATGCAAAATTTCACGTTCCTAGTCCTTGCAGTTTCGGCTGTGCGTTGATATGTCAGTCAGTCAGTCAGTTTCTACTTTTATATATATAGATTGTATAAGAACTACTTATAACAAGACATCATTAATAAAATATGTCTCCCTTTTACGAAAGCAATCAATTTAGAAATCATAAAAATTAAAACAATACAACCAAAATGTAGCAGCTCCTCAAACAGCCTCATTAGCTAAGTAGATCTTGAGCGATCCGTTTCCTTTCCAAAGTCGCCTCAAATCTGTCAGCTTCAGAACGAGTCCTATTTTCTTTTATATCTAAGCCTGGTTTAACCGCGAACGCGGTTTTTACGACCTCACAAAACATCTGGATTTCGTCATTATAATATAAATTGATATTAATACCTTCCGGAATAAATTCTCAAAATGATAATAAAAACCGCATCATAATCCGTTGCAAAGTTTAGAAGAAAAATGCGGTCACACTGACAAACAAGAAAAGCTATTGTTTCATTTTTAATATATGTTTGACTTCTAAGAAATAATGTCAAAGGTTCCAATACTCGTAGGTACACGTGTTTCAATACAGAACACAATATTTCTTACTTTTCTCGAATATATTATTGTCCTTTGCTTGGGTACAGATAAAGTGGTTCCGCACTACATCCGCTCTCCGTACTACATCCGATCCGAATCCGAACTAAAGATCCGACTTCAATCCGAATTGTGAATGTTCTAAATTCTGACGGATAGAATTCGGATGCAGTGCGCAACTCCTCATACAAATAGGACTACGAGTACGGTCACTTCGGACCGGCATTTCTCGGATTCGGATCGGATGTAGTGCGGAGCCGCCGAAGTTTTCTTATAAGGGTTCCGTTTTTCCTTTTGAGGTACGGAACCCTAAAAACTGGTAAATTAGTTTCATAGCATAAGAGACTTAATCCTGCATATAATTGGCTAGATTTTATAGCATTTTATGTAGCTATTTCTGTAATACGAGTATCTTTACCCCCATGCCGCAGAACGAACAATATTCTTTTGGGTCAAATTATATAGTACCTATAAACATTGAAAAGTTTCCTTTTACGCATAACATAGACTCAGATTTATGTAAATTGTTATACGTTTATATTATGGGTAATATTATCTTCCATTATGTAAATGTTCTCAATGAAAAACATACTCGCCCTGGAGATGATGGTAGGTAGATAAATAATGTAACTTTTGTGGTAGGTACATAAATATGCGTAACTTGTAGCTACCTAAACCTACAAAGTAAACATAGGCACTGCTGATATTATCTAGACCTAGAGCCTAGAGATTAGTTACTAAGTTATCATAATAAGTTAAAACGGTTTTTGGAATACTAAATAGTTGGCCAATAATTTCACTATAAATACAGACATAAAAAAGAAAACAATTGTGTTTCTTTAGGGGCTTGTGGCTAAGTAATAACAGCGCACGATCAGGATAAGCTACACTTGCCGCGGTTGTTCCGTGGATGGTTGACCATTTTCACATAACAAGACCCCTCCGTGCCTCGGAAAGCACCTGAAACCGTTGGTCCTGGCTGTCAATCGTGGATCTTTGATAGTCATTACGGGTCGTCAGTAGCCCGAAAGTCTGACAACTAGTCTTACCAAGGGGTATCGTATTATCCAGTAACTGGGCTGTGGAGGTCAGTTAGGCAGTCGCTACATCTAAAATACTGGTATTCAGCTGCATCCGGTTAGACTGGAAGCCAACCTCAACTTAGTTGGGGAAAGGCTAGGCCGATGAATTGTGTTTCTTTAGCTTTTTACAAAAACTCGACCGATATTAAAAACCAATATTTCCGCAAATGAACCTCATTAATATTTATATGCGTCCATTAATGTAACCAATTACCGTCGTGATTAAATTGTACGCGCTTGTGACGATAGCACTTATGAAACCCGCCATGATATTATAGCAGCAAACTTTACGCAAGTTTGGGTTACAACAGCGCGTCAAACTTAACCGCGAGGGTGCGCTATACTATATCGCTTGTGATGGAACGTGCGACGCGGTGGAAAGCGTTCCGACGTCGCGTAGACACGGCTACGGTCGTACCGCGTAGTACTGCGCCGAGCTAGCTCAGTCGGCGAGAAGCGCTCCGTGCGACACGACACCGCCCCCGGCGGCCCGCTCGCACCTCGCGTCGGCGGGAAACTTCTAAATAAACATCCCGATTACTTCGCTATCTATACTTCCGATTCTATCTCCGTCGCCGCGGCTGTCAACAAAGTTTAACTTCAAAGTTTTGCTGTACTTTCTGTCATCGCGATAAAGCCGGGCCTACCTCGCGTGATGTAACCACGACGACTTTGCCCCATATACTAATGCGATTGTTTCTGTGTAAGCCACACTTATCGCCAGCCTTCTACCACGTAGTGATAAACTTCGTGATTAACTTAGTTCGTGAAGTAGCACATCATTAACTTGCGCCGCCTGACAAAGTTTAATTGTTCAAGTGAATATTTAATTCGCGTGTTCTCGGTGGCGTCCGTCCGATAGAACACCAAAAAGAAACTTAAAATCACAAATATTGAAGAAAAATTTGAGCGTGAAGTTGAAAAGTTTACGGTTTTATTATATAAGACTACGGCATATGGTATATAATTTGTTTGAGTGGTTAGTTGGGGGCTAGTGAATGAGTTGCACTTTTAATGCATAGGGAAGGCAATGTTGACGTCATCATACATTTGAATGAGTCACGTTCGTAGTGTGGTCTCGAGCTGAGCCATTTACGTTCTCGGAGCAGCTGGGCGATAAAAAGATCGTAAGGTATCGAGGTTAGTTGTAAAAGGATACGCTGGAGGGTTGATGTGTTGAGTGTTGAGGGTGGTTAAGGCTGGGTGGGGCAGGGGACCCGGATGGTGTGCGATGGTGGCGCCATGTTGTGCCTGGAGTCGCTGATGGCACGGTGGCGCGAGCGCAGCGCGCGGGAGGGAGAGCGGCGCGCGCGCTCGCGCAGCCTCTGCTCCTCGGGCGGCGACGGCAGCCTGCTGCAGTTACTGCATAGGAGAGCTAGCAGTGCTATGTAAGTTGCTCTAAATAAGATTTATGGGTTCCCACCTTCCAGAAGCCGTTGGATTGGGAAATTATTTCTATAATCAACGTTTGATGGACTTTTCTAAACATAAACGAGCTTCCAAAATTTTACAAACCATATTGCCAGTATCTCGTTACGGATAACGGTGCAAAATAAACTTTTCATGCATCGTATATTCACAAAAGCTTTGAACTATTCAACATAGAACATCACTTTTACGAGGCATCCTAAAACCACTGAATTAAAGTTTAAATAAGAATATTTTATTACTTAGAAATAAGTCGCCGTTAACAATGGGCACAATAAATTTGCAGTTATCAGTTAAACGTACCTATTATGCCTATAATAGAAAACTATTATTCATTGTTTTCCCCTTTGATTATTCATCCCTATATGCGTTATACCTACGATGTATACAAATAAAATAAGTATAGACCGATTATTAATTCAACTCTATTGTTTGGTATTAAACAGTAGGTACCTACTACACTATGGAATAAGTATTTTCCTGGTTTCAATACAATAACGAATCGTATTCAAATTAGTATGTTTTATTTACAACAGCCATATTACAAAGCATTTCCTGGAAAGTTTATCGGGAACGCTACCGGCACGGCAGATGCTACCTAAAATTCATTACACTAAGCTACTCAGACAACGTTTCGTTTGAAACGGATGCACATAATTATGTCAGTTTTATTACAGCCAGCATTAGGTAAGCTTCTTCAAGCGCTGTCATTGTTTACTTTGTCTTGTGGGTATGACTAGCTTCCTAATTATATTTCCCATCAACCATCTTCTCCAATTCCCTCACCTGCTCTTAACATTCTCCTAAAAGTCTACTGACCCCTGAGAATGCCGACTACTCATAATCCTACTTCCTACTAATACCTATTATAAATGCGAAAGTTTGTGAGGATGGATGTTTGTTACTCTTTCACGCAAAAACTACTGAACGGATTTTGATGAAACTTTACAGTAATATAGTTTATACATCAGAATAACACATAGGATACTTTTTATCCCGATATTCCCACGGGATCAAAATCGGATCTTACGCGGGTGAAACCGCGGGGCGCAGCTAGTCAACCTATAATATTCCCTCTGCTGGGACGTAGGCCTTCTCTCGGCGAGGAGTGAGCCGTAATCCACCACACGAGACCAGTGCGGGTTGATAGATGTCACATGTCTGCATGGTTCTAGGACATGCCGGTTTCCTCACCATGTTTTACCTTCACCGTTTGGAAAGCAGCGGTGATGAAATAATTTGCACATAGTAAAGCGCCTGACTGCGTTCGAATCTAAGACCATCAAATCAGTAATTCGCGGCCGTTACCACAGGCCACCACTGCTCACATCCCCCTGTCCCCTGAAAATGCTGATTAATGACCCCTGAGAATGCTGATCGCTGACCCCGGCACAAAAGAAAGACGTATTACCAATAAATCACACGCGTCTACACCCAACGTTTCAGTCAATGCCAAAAAACAAAAAAATATTTTATGTGCCTGTTCTCGCTCAATGTGTCTAGTTAAAACTAAGTTAGAGAACAAAAACATCCTCAAAAGGTATTACTCTAGTGCTGTTCAATCCATTATGGGGGAAATGAAAGGAAAACTATGTAATCCGGTGCGTGGACGGAAAGTGTATTACAAGATTTTTAGGACATTTTATCCTTTCATTAGTGTAGAAGGCGATCAATGCTATTGTCTGGCTTAATAGTTATGCCTTTCTGTTAGCTTATAGATTATGGCTAAGTGTTATTAAATGCTAAACAAATCGGCGATACACTAGGTTTCCAAGCACAGACCTTATGGTCCGTACAATTTATTCCCACAAATGCTATCCAACACGCAGTAATCTTCGCCTTCAATCAGTAAATTAAAATGCCTACTGAAAAACTAAAAACGGTAGCTCTTATCAGTGAATAATAGCTTACAAAAGTTAAAAAACGTTGAAATGTGCCTCTACCAAGTAATTAACGATTAAGGCCTCTAAATATAGAGCCACTGTGTCCGAATCATTTATAACTATAGATCTTCACAAACCTTTGACCTTACACAAAATTAACGTTTTTTTATTTATTTTCCTATTTTTACGCTTTTTTTCAGGGTCAAAATTAGTGTAGCCATTCGGTATGGTGGGTACACAATGTGAAACGTAAGACGAAGTATAACACACGTTGAAACAAATTGGCAATTGTTGTTTTATTAGCAGCAGTGGTGGCCCAATATTAACGCAACTTACGAGTTGTAAGTCATAGGAGGCAGTTTACTTTGTGTAAATTATTTTATCATCACTGCTCTCAAATCTGTGAAGGAAAAACATGGTGAAGAAACCGGCATGTCCTAGAACCAAAAATTCGAAGACATGTGCCATCTGCCAACACGCCCTGAGGCCCCGTCAGTGGTAGATTACAGCCCACTCAGCTGTGGGAACATTGTATAGGCTGATTATGTGTTGCGTTACATTGCATGTTGCATTATCTTTATGTATTTGGACGGCATGTTACTTGTCACACACAGCTTTGTTATATCGTTTTATTTGTATGAAATCAATCATTATTTTCTCAAAGCAACCAATTATAACTAAGTAGATAGATATATACCATTTTTGATCTCCATAATTGTTGACAAGTTGTTAATAAAAAATAACGATGCGAGACAAATTGCTATACAAAATAAAACAGTAAACAAAGCAAGAGGAAGAAGACAATCCCCACTGATTGGGGGGAAAATAATATCATAAAATATATCATTTTTGCTTATCTTTTCACAAGTCGTGACTGCGTGGGGCCAACTAAGAAAAATAGGTTACTAGGGTGCCGCCTACCGCCTGCCGAGCTGCTACAATGGTTACCGTCAAAATGGAGGGACTAAGTCTTGTATTTCAAACCAGCCTACATAAAAGTTTATTACTTTAATTGCAGATATAATTATCGAGTAACATTAATGTATATAAAAATAAAACACATACGAATTGAGAGCCTCCTCCTTTTTGAAGATGGTTAAAAATTTTTGGAACAGTTTATTTCTAAAAATTATAATTAGGTGGTAATTTTTTTAGATACACTTTAACGTAAATCATTTGCATAATCTAAAGGTGAAAAATAGGTACTCAATATGAATACTTCGAAAAACCAAAATATACTATCCATTACATGCATGACAAAATTGTTGAAATGACATTATGGAGGGACTAACATTTATGGTCGATATTTCTCAAACGATTCATGTTAGGGACAATCAAATTTCATATTTATAAAGTAGAATTAAGGTCTCCGACTAGCCTATCCATATGGTCCTTCATTTTGACGTGAAAATGGAAGGGCCAAGGATTTTTTAAAATAACTACGTATACATTAAGGTAGCTAAAATTATTGCATATGGGTAGCAAATAGTAGATTTACAGTATTAAACTTATAAGTAGGCTGATTTGTAATACAAGACTTGGTCCCTTTATCTTGACGGTAACCTCCAATGCACTTTGTATTGGTAGCTTTGGCACTGCTTACTCAACTTAGGTCCTTAGTGGAAGCACTGGTGTGTAAGTATGAGGTAAAAGTATGATTATAACTTTGTATTATTTTATTTTTTTATTTTTGGACTTCTGAGATTAGAAAGTGGGCTTCTGCTGCTACATAATTTTATTATTAGACAACTTCGGAGATGCCTAGGAATGATTGGAAATTAAGACCTGTCACTGCTGTTGTTTTTAAGACCTACTCCTGCCCTTAGAAGCATTTTTTTTAAATTTTGTAAATGTAAGAACCATGTACCTATTTTGAATTGTTTCTTCATAACATTGTTCTCACATATAGAAGCAACAAGAATACTGTACTCAGGATTTTGTAATATCTTAATTTAAAAGAGTGTCCTTCGAGTTTCTTGTCCGTTCTTCACCAAGAGATCTACGTTTTGGAATGGGCAACTAGCTTCAACTTTCTGACTAACTGACCGACTAGTTAATTTTGACAATTCAAAAGTGCCTGGAAATGGTTTAATTGAAATAAATGCTTTGAGTTTGAGCTTAACTTAGTATATTTCGGATGTCAGTGCAGCAGTTTTGTCAATATGTTGACTCTCTATCAACCACAGATCAACCGTCACCAAATTAACTTTCCAGTCATTTCTCACTATACAACTAGATATAGGTAGTTTCATTTGTCTTCTATTATACAGAATATTTATTTATTTAATACTTCAAGCACATAAAATGTACAGAGGCGATCTTATTGCCATCGACATTTTCTACCAGTCAACCTTTGGGTGATGCAGCGATAAGTATAGAGTAAGTGCAATCATGAAAATTGAAGAATAAATATTTTAAATATAAAGATACGCATACATCTATTAAAACTATAAATATATTGAATATAGGACAACTATAAATATATAAAGGGGAAACTGAGGACACTTGATCCCCCCTTTTGTTTTTTTGCCATTATTTCGTAAATATTGATCCGATTTGAAATATCTTGGTACTGAAATACTTGGAATTTCATTGGCTATGCTAAGTATAATTGCTAATGATATCGTTATATAAATTTAGTAACCAGCCAACGAAACTTCGTATAGGGAATGCTATTATGTGTCCCATATATATGTCTGACTTGATCCCCCCCCTCTGGAACACTTGATCCTGGGGGGAACAAGTCTCCCACATTTAGGGTGATATGATACCAATATAGAAGAAAATGAAAAAAATATGTTATTTTTTTGTAACATCGATTTATTAGCATAATAGGTAAACTAGAAACAACAACAACGTATCCACTGTTTTAATAAATCACATATACCTAAGTTTTCAGCAAACATTACTTAATGTTCTTATTATCACAGAATCTTCTGGTTGAACTAAATTAACGAGAAATCATAAAATAAATTTAGCGTTTTACAAAACAAAATACCCCTTTGGTGAAAATAATATTAAAGTTAAGTTATTTTTTTTCTTAATGTTAAACAGTCTTTTCTTTTATATCTATTAGCAATTATATTTTCTCTTTTCACTTTTTATTTCTTAATATTAAATTTTCTTAATAATTTTGGAAACTCAAAACTAATGACTCTCTTTGATGATGATTTCACTTTTGGAACTGATAGTTTTTTCACTACTTGATATTTAGCAATTTAACAAATATCCTCGATAACAGGCCACTTGAACATTTTATCATTAATTTTTTTAGCGAATTTAATGTTATTTCCACCTTGACTTTCATTCAGTATTTGCCCAACATATCTATGAACGAGATTCTTTTGCGAGATTAGGTTCACCACAACCCAATCTCCAATGATGATGGAGTCATTGGAATCATCTTCATTCATTGATTCGCTACAACTGCTACAAGACACATTCATCAAACGCACTTAAAACTGATTCTGGCGATGGCGGTAATTCTTCATCCTCTGACGTAACAGCCAACTCCAAGATTTCCTTGTCGATCGGTATTATTTTTTTTTTGCACCTTCTTTTGTTTTATTACTCTAGGCATATTGAATCCTGAAATTATTAAAAAATAAACATTAGGGGTCACTTGATCCGGCGGGATCATATCTCCCATAAGAAAGTGTACCATGTGTACCCTAGCTATGACGAAGTTATAAAAAACTATTGTAAAAAAATCTACTACTGTTAAGACTTTTCTATGACACAGGCGTATAAACACAAATATAGTGACTAGTTTAAAAGTGATACTTACCCAAAATAAGTTTACTAACCAATTATTTAATCAAAATAAATACTTACGAAAAATATTTTCCTACAACACGAAACACATAATCATCCGCCATCTGTTCTACTGTCAAATTTGAATGGAGTAACAACTTTAGAAAGTCAGGACTTACTGTAGACTACAAATGTTACTACTCTATTATTATTTAGTGTTCACAGAAGCTCTGTAAATCCACTGTATCTAGTCTCCCGTAAGGATCAAGTGTCCTCAGTCTCCCCAATATATATTCACATGAAAACTTGTGCTTTTAAGTATGACACGCGAGTTCTTTGTTAAATAGGAATGACACATAATTAATTTAGGTACCTACGCTATGTCATACCGACAGCGTGTTCCATGGTCTGTTTAGAATATCAACTTCTTCATTATTTCAAACTAAAACCTACTAAATCAGTACATAATTATTGATTGTTCTAATATAGACAAGTATCAGGAAAACTAATTACAAAAACCCTACTACAGACGCCAGCACATCAAGCTACCCGAAATTGTCAAATTTCCCAATCAACTTTGAACCTTATGTTTTAGTTATAAAGTTGAAAATCTATTAAAGAAATTTGACAGGTTGTAGTAGCTTAATGTGCTGGCGTCTGTACATATTTATTAGTTCCCACTACCACTAATTGGCACCTTTTAATTTTGGTCGCAAGCGCTACTACTGACCAGGTGGTCCTGGGTTTGATTCCAAGTTCGCTCAAAGTGTTATTGGGTTTTTGTTTTTCATCAGTAATTTATACAGCTCGAAGTCTATATTTGCGCCCGGATGCTGGCAATAGGCTCGCCCCCTTTTACATGGGACTTAAACAAAACTAGCGAAAGGGTGGACTATGTAAGTACCTACATATCTGCCTAACCCTTTGCGAAAAACAGGCGGTTGTTATACTATGATTCATGTAAGAATCTAGCTGCGGTCTTTAACTCGGCTTCTAGTGATGTACAGATGCCAGCACATCAAACTACTACAATCTGTCAAATTTCTTTAATAGATTTTCAGCTTTATCGCTAAAGCACAAGGTTCAAAGTTGATTGGGAAATTGACAGTTTCGGGTAGCTTGATGTGCTGGCGTCTGTACTAACATCTGTTTATACAGTTTTGATGTCTGTTCCCTAAATAAGGAAGCATGAAGCTTAAACGATAGGAAGTTGTTAATAAAACATATTTGTTTATAATTTATACATCGTTCCGAGCCCATTAATATTATTTAAAACTTTCCCTATGTATACGTTATGTGTTTACTTTGAGGTTGTTTACGAAAAAATATGTTTATCGAGCTATTAGGGCCGTTTGTTATTCAAAACAATAAGTTCATTAGATTTTTACTAACGTCACATTACTCAGAAATGCTTAAAACATACCAAAAAATAACATAAAGCCTGAATTGTCGGAAAAAGATAGCAGAGGTGTAGTACTGCAGGTCATACTCATCTAGTTTGCAAAGGACAGTATTTTTCCACATGAGACTTGAGATTTTTTAAGACATATGAGGTTAGCACGAGGTTTCCGATCGGGGCTTGATCAACCTTTCTGAAACAGACGTTATATCGTCTTTCACAACAAGTGGGTAACAAGTGAAGTGTGTGTGTGTTATTGTCTTATTAAAGTGTGCTATAATAACTCTATATTATCAGAATAATAGTATTATTATGTATGACGTGTAAAACAAATTGTAGTCCTCAGTTCTGTTTTATCCTCTTTCTTAATCCCTAAACATTTTGATTACGGCTTCTTTCGCTTTCAAAATTCCAATCGGTTAATTCCAGGATTCCAAGAAAGCATGAGAGGAAGTACCTCAAACCGCAACGTTCTGCCAAGGACAGGCCTACTCTGGCTTTAAGAATTTCACAAAAGTAATTACTTATAAAGAATAACTGACGGACACACTTACTCACTGCCTATTTGGCTATTTCAGACTAATAAACCCAGGTAATCTTACAAAATTTGATTTCACCATAAGCACTCAATATTATTAGAAAGTACACACATCAAAAGTGTCTAGGGATCAACATATATTTTTGCAATAACTTTTCTCCTGATTGATATTAATTAAAATTTTCTTTAAGGATTCATCAAATAAAGTGTTTTCGTTTGTCACAGTAACGATAAACCAAGTCACCTTTGCATTAATAAAGAAATTTGCCATTTTCCTAATAAAGGGATTTTTGACATTTGAACCACTAACACAAAAGTTCGAAAAAAAGACTGAAATAACAGTTTTCTCTAAAATTTTATTGGGTAACTTAAACAATTAATAATCCGTGTTTCTACCGCGAACACTAACAACACAAGAACATCGGTTTGGCATACTCAAAATGAGTTCATCCAAATCACGCTGTGGAATGGCCGCCCATGTTCGTTGCAACAACAAAAAAAGGTCTTCTTGCGACTGGATACCCTCCATATTCGGCAGAGCTCTTCTCTGTAGCATATCCCATGCATGCTCAATCGGGTTCAAGTCTGGCGACTGAGCAGGCCAGGGCAGGACATTGATGTTAGCTGCGGCGAGAGTCTGTCTTACAACTCTTGCGGTTTGCGGTCGTGCATTATCATGCATTAACTGAAATAAGGGACCGATTTGCACTTGTAGAGGAACGATGACGTCTGATACAATCGTCTCAGCATAAATTTGAGCGTTGAGGTTGCCTCTGATCCAAATCAACTCAG
This sequence comes from Globia sparganii, assembly GCA_949316385.1. Lineage (NCBI taxonomy): Eukaryota > Metazoa > Arthropoda > Insecta > Lepidoptera > Noctuidae > Globia > Globia sparganii. The sequence continues at coordinate 18,946,539 of OX438655.1, forward strand.
TTCTTCCGCCGATCCAAATACCCGCCCATACCATGATGGTTCCACCACTATAAGGATGGACTTCCTGGCAGGATTTTAATCGCTGTTGGCGTCCAGGGGTTCTCCAGTGTCGTATACGTCTTGTATCCGGTCTCATACCAAAACGAGACTCATCAGAAAAGCACACGAAACGCCATTGTTCTTCTGCCCAATTTCTGTGTTCAAGAGCCCATTGATATCGAATCCTACGATTGTGCATTGCTATAGGTGGTACCCGTAGCGGTCTTCGGGAATGAAGGTTCACTTCATGCAAGCGGTTTCTGACTGTTTGGTCGCTAATTAAGTTCCCTGAAGAGTGATGAAGCCTCACGGCTAACATCATGGCGGTTATTGTTGGAGCTCTTCGAGTTAAGATTTGAATGTATCGGTCTTGTCTCCGTGTGGTGCAGCGATACCGTCCTCCATGGCGCTCAGCCACGGTACTAGTGCTTCGGTAACGTGTCCAAAGTCGACTGATAACACTCTGACTTGTATTCAGAGCTAAAGCCACAGTACGTTGCCGGGAACCAGCTTCTATCATTCCCACGGCTCTGAGCATTTCTTCCCTGCTTAAATGACGTCGCCGCTCCATAATAACGTTGGTTTTAATCAGTAGTAGGGAAACAGTAGCACTAATAATGTCTTCAATGCGTTGTATGTTTTTATAGGGAAAATATTGACAGCTGATTTTCATCTTTTACTCGAATTTGATTCACAGTTCCTGATTCAAATTATGAAATGCACCAAAAAGGATCCATATAAATTTATAAAATCATAAATTTATTACAAAGCCACATCTCAATCTCAAGAAATCCGCATAAAAATGCTTGATCCCTAGACACTTTTGATGTGTGTAATTTCAAATACTTATAATGAAGTTTTTAAACTCTCACAACTCGTACTTAGCGACTGTCAAGATAACAATTAAATAAAATTAAATGACTCAACAAACTCTCCGTATGGGGAAGAGGAAACAAATATTTATTTTTAGCAATGGCGTCCTAGTTCGTGGCGTTCAAATTAGGTCATCTTGACAAAGAGGTGGGCAATGAGATGCATCCCCGCTCCCCAATGTGAACAAAACAAGATCCCCGCTGTCTCTGAATTGAAACGTATCTACCGACTATTGAACTAGCAACGGTCCTATAATCATTATAATTTCGCTCTTCCAAGTGGTGTGAATAGTACTAATTAGATCAGAGGGGCAATTCTCATAATATCGTTCACAATCTGATCTCAGTCTCAATCTGTCAAAAATGCCTCTAATTTCTCTACATTTTGACATTTGTTTGTCGCTGAGATGAGATTGCGACTAGATTTCGAAAATTTTAAATTACAAGAATTGGCCTTCTGATGTATAGCGATCGTACAAACCACGATCAGAACAGCGTCTTAATTGCGTAACTTCATACGTTTAAAAAAAAATGTATTTACAATATCTGCCCAAAAGATTCTTTAGCACAACCCCATACAATTGTTGGCGCAAAAAGCATGTGTAAACACGTTGGCCGTATATACAATATTTGTTCTTAGAGGGAATCAAACTTGTAATGTACGATTTACACCGGCTGGCGCGGTTCGGTGCGCATCGGACCGCATTTTACAACGTGTCAAGTAAATTGAAGCCTTTATGAAGTAGTTAAATGTCATATTTGACGCGGCCCGGCCGGTGCAAATCGTAATTTATTCGTATAAAAGACACTAACATAGCTACTGCATCAATAAAGCCATCAACCATCATAAATACTACCCCTATATCAAATACATTTCACCCATTCTTATATTTCGATTCCGGGTTTTATCCTTGTTTCATCCAATAAATTGAGAATAGTTCTTCGTAGAAGTGTTTGTCTTGTTTGGCGTCGAAGTCCGCATTCTTGTTTTCGTACCAACTTTATTTGTTGGACTACTTCTCAAGTAAACACAGAAGTACCAGATCTTTTTAAACGACACTCATCTATCAACTTGAAATATAGGGCTACAACTTTTAGACGAGTGACTACAGCGATATTTAATTAAAGTCTTAAGTATTAATGAGCGTACTCTCCCTGCCTCACAAACGAAACTGTTAAAACCGAGTAGAAAGGGATGGCTATCTCAGAGGTAAGAATCTATTGGATAATAATACACGACCCCAGATAGCTTGAACCCTGACCGATAATATTAAAATAGAAAAATGTGTATTTAGCAAAAACATTCTTTCTATTTATATCAATCTCAGACTACACCTACGTCTCAGTCTATGGTTCCGTTCAATTAAACCGTATTCAGCAATCAGTCGAAGTAAGTTTAACAACATTATATCTAGACGAATGATCAGACGGCTTTATTACCATAGACACATGCAATCTACTTTGTTTTCGCCCGCAATTCTCGCCGCGGTCGGCGTCAAGGTAAACACACCGTTCATTGACCAAACCGATAATTAAAAGCTAAGGGTAAGTCGGCGATAAAACCTGATGACAACGACACGATTGGGGCCCACAAAACTACCCCCCTACGCCCCTTATGCTCCAATTTTATGCATATTACCTAATTCTCATCTTCGCACCTGAAATTCAAGTCTTTGTTGTGGTGAAGTTTGTTAGTGGTTATCAGATAAGGGTTTGTGATTAGTATGCTAATTAATGAGGCAAGGTTAGAACTTGGAAAAGTGTCAGTGGGGAGAGTATATTCTATTAACTAGCTTAACTGATTTCCCTTCCCTCATAGTTATCTCATATCATTCTGTATACCTACACACAAATCTCAGAGCAAATGTCGTAAATCAGACATACCAGCTAGTACCAGGCAAGCAGAACTATCAGGAAAGTTTCAATACTGAGAGAACTAATACAGTGACAGTCAAGTGTTGGTATGTAGAGCAGTTTCCACCAGAACTTCGGCAATAAAGCAGGTCCTGCTCCTAATGGGCGCTTCGACATGCTAATTCAGCCGAATTGCCCGAACATATTTCAATGATAGCCCAAAGTTATATTAAGTTATTCGTCATTTTATATTCTAGAAAGATATTATATGTCTTTTATATGTCTTTGAGTTTTAATAAGTTTTTATATAGTGAGGGCCTTGGAATGGTCCTTGGTTAAAAGGTTACTTACTGGTCTAACGCTAACATTTGTTAAGATTAGTACTGAAGACTCCCGGCGTGCTCATGTCAAATGCTCTTAAAAGCTCCTGTTAGATGATACGGCCAGTTGCTCCTTAATTGTGTCAAGACATATTGCATTTCGCAATATACAATATTTGATTAACAGACTGTACCTATAAAAGTCCCGTAGCAGATGTTTTCGTAGAATAATGTTTCAAGGGTTACATATTATAATAACTAAACGTATTCTATTTTCGAGGTAACTAAGGTCAAAAGATCTACTGTTTAAAATACTTAAAGATCGTTTCACAGGTTTTTGTAATAACTAATGAACGAAATCCCTAAAAGAGAATTCACCTGCGGTTTAATCAAGTTCTACAATTAAGTAACCTAAGGTTGATTGAAGTAACGGACGGTTCACCTACTGTTGAATTATTGATTATTCCCGATGTCCACCACTTGTTTGACCACCACTGGGGGACATGGTATGAATAGATCGAATGTGTTCAAAAACCGAATTGGGGCACCCCCGACTTCATGTTGTCTTTTGGCTACTACCCCTAGAGTGTATATAAAAACTGGAGGCGCGAAGGGAGAGCAAGCCCTCCGCCCTTAGCTTTGGGAGCCTATCCTTTATAGGATAGGCTCCCAAATCTAAGGGCGGAGGGCGCCCTTATGGGCGGAGGGGTTGCACTTCCCGCAGCGTCGGAGTCGATGCAGAAGCAACTTTAAAGAGTTTTGAGGTTAGGTTACAAAACTGTAGGCGTGTCGTCCATTAGGTATTTCATACATAGTTGAAATATGCAATATCTAAAAAAATAATTAGATTAATCGTTCGTTAGTGCGTTTAATCAAAATGAAGTAAGTAACTAATACAGTACTTAAGTCGACCAATATGCGTTATGAACATATATGAATCAACCGTAGTTGTCTCGAAAACAGAATACGTTTAGTTATTATAATATATAACCGTCTCAAGGGTTTAAAATATGAACAACTCATTTCACGTTTCGCACAATATAAAGATGTCAGTATCACTTAAATTGAAATTTATTCGCTGCTCGAAATTCATGAGAGATAGCAGGCCGAGTATAACTTGGTTGTACATGAACCGTAATTTTAAATTACGATTCCGTTAAAGCTGCGTGAAACTTTTCGTAATAAATTACACTGAAGGAACTTCGCATATGTTCAGGATATTGTTCGTCGAAATACAGCTGCGATGACATTATATTACTATCATAATCGAATTAATTTCATAATTAACTTAAATATCTACCAAAAATATAAATGCAGCTCAACTCGACGTTACTTCCATAGTGGAGTAAAATACGATTGTGTTTTCCTCTTCTGCTTATTATGGTGAAATCTATTGAGGAAATCCGGAGTTAACGGATCAAAATCGCCAACATGCTGTCAGCATGCGCGATAAATGAGAAGAGGCATTGGTCTAACAGCCGTTCAGTTATTAATAAAAAGCGGTCATTGATGCTTAACATTTTGTTGACACTGCAAATTTTTCTGTATGACAAAGTCAACGTGACCTTAACATTGCAAAAATCTAATAGAATATGCTTACAAAAATGTCTTACGATGATGCAAAAAAGTAGCATACTATTTTGCTCAATTTGAATATAACCATAATTCATCATCATCACTTTTCCTAGTTCAGGCAGGCCCTATTTTATAAATATTTATGTAAATCAATTATTTCAATAAACAATTTCAATTTCAATTGCCTGCAGTATGTTTATTTGTCACAGAAACACGTGCAAACAAAAAGATAATAAATTCTAATAACAGGATAAATAAAAACATAATATATCTATTTTCATGAGCACAAAGCAGAAATAGTCGACGTCTGCACGTCATGACTGTTACAAGAAGGCTTCCACTCAGCATGATGCTGTGCTATAGGGAACCCACAGCACAGCGCTGATTTTCAGTGGATACCCGAAAAGGACGTACGGAAACCAAGTCAGATCAAATGATTCGTACTACAGGTAACAAAATAAAATAAACCAATGATATAAATAGATATTACTTTAGTAGTAGTAGTATTACTTTACTCTGCGGATAAATTAAATTGTATGTTTTTTAAAACATAAAATTTTATTTATCCGCAGAGTTAGTCGATGCGTGGTCAAACCAAAGCTATTTAACCTACTAGAAGGGCGCTGGCCGCCACGTAGGTACCTACTGTTAGCAATTTACCGACGAACGACGTCACTGAAATGAAAGTAAGTTGGTGTGTTTTCCCAGAGATCGTTTTTTGACACCATAAAGTTAAACCCCGATGCCATAGTTTTCACGAGAGCCGTCACTGCGGCTGTTATGTGGCGGCCACCGGTCTTCTAGGAAACAGTAGCTTTAGCCACAAATATCAAACAGAATGCTTCTTTACTATTCTAACAAAAACTTAACCCATAAATCTCCGCAAAACGAATCCGCACCGTACTCACATTTGCAGATATTCCTGTCTCTTTACATAAAACAAAGTGCTTGCTCCTCTAGCTGCTAGCACTAAGACAGGCGTGCATATGTGGACTATAACTCACTGTGATTTGCACAAGTTTGGCGTTTCGTAGATATGGAACGTATTTGCATTTTACTCGTAAGTGCAAGTATAATAATGATAAGCTGGTATTCTAATTGGTGTCTAATTTTAGCACCTGTGAAATTTCTGAGAGAATGCTCAACAGCATTTTTCTTATGTCTTCTTGATATATAATGTCGCAGGTTTTTCATAAAATTAGGTTTTTGATCAAAAATCTAGGTTTTTGATCAAAAACCGGAAAATTACACATTTTAAACTGAATTTGTACGATTTTGAACGATCCAGATTTTTGATCAAAAACCTAAACTAGTTTGGGTTTATGATCAATCTGATATAAGTACATTTCCGTTGACAGGGACAGACTTCCCCCGCTTTTGTTTCGCCTGCGCTCGCGCGCGCCCCGCCCTTTCTCTGCTTCGCATAAAGAGAAACCATTGTGGGACACAGAAGAGAATAGAAGAAGCTATTAAAAATATTGAAAAGTATAAATCTAGATCTTCTTTATCAGATGGACGAGGTCTACAAAACAAAGACTACTACTATGGAAAAAAATATGATGTTTTGGTGGTAGGCACTCAAAAATTTTTGATCTTGAGACGGAAATCTGAATCAGAGCCTATAGTCAAAGTACTCAAAGTAGTACCTCCAGAAGAATTTCATGGGATATTATGTGAAATTCATCAATCTGTTGGCCATGGAGGAAGAGAGAAATTGATGTATGCTTTAAAATCCAGGTATGTTATTCCGGTTTCTGTGGTCAAAGAAAGCTATGTACGGTGTGCCAGAACAAGAAGAAATTTCCGCAAAAGGGAATTGTTGTCCGCCTTTGTGTCTAGTGATTTCAACAACCGCGGTCAAGTGAACCTTATAGACTTGCAGGTAACTCCAGACGGACAATGGAAATGGCTGTTACATTATCAGGACCATACAGCAAAATTTAGCCTTTGCAATCAGAAAGAGCCGCTGAAGTGGCTATAGAGTTTTAAAGATAATTTTGATAAATAAATAATTGTTTTCTTTCTACTAAGTTGCAAATGATGATGGATTGTTTAATTTATTTCAATGAAATTGATTTATTTGTCATAAAACAAAGCAAATCCGTGATTTTGACAAGAGCTTTATCATAAACCCAAACTAGTTCAGGTTTTTGATAAAAAATCTGGATTGTTACAGGTTTATGATGAAACTGAGTTTAAAATGTGTCATCTTCCGGTTTTTCATCAAAAACCTAGGTTTTTGATCAAAAAACTAATTTTATGAAAAACCTGCGACATATACAAGGTGAAATTGAAAACATGTGACAAATCGAAATGGGAGATTGTACTCATCATTATGAACAACTTACTATGGGACCAAACCTGAGAAGGCGAAAAAAAAAATCTGCTATTCCCTACATTTATGTTCGCATAGCTCGTCAAAATATAGGGAACAGCTGTTTTTTTTTTTCGCGATTGCTTCTTTGGTGCCTTAGTAAAAGTTGTACATAATGATGAATACAATCTCCCATTTCCCATTTTATTGTCAGATAGGCAATCGCTCCTTGTAAAATGCTGGTATTCAGCTGCATCCGGTTAGACTGGAAGCCGACCCCAACGTAGTTGGGGCTAGGCAGATAATATATTTTTATTGCTGAATAGGCTCACTCTTGACGACGATCACACCTGATGGAAAGCGATGGATGAGGTCTATGATGGAACAAGCGTGCCCAGAAGATGCCTAAGGCACTGGAACTGCAACGCATCGACGAAACACAGCAGGCTGCTTGACACCGGACTCCGGTGGGAGGGTGGCCGCAAACCAGGCGGGCGTTAGCCTTACCACCGCAAGGGAAGAATTAGCTAGTGAAATAAGGTGTTAGGTGTGACTGTCCAGGATGCGCCAAGCGCTCGGTTCAGTTGAATAACTGGCGGAACAAACTGTGCTACACGAGGAGATTTCTTCATGCATCTCAAAATAAATATAATCATTTTAGATGTTTTATAATTTTTATTTATTGACATAATAGAATTGTTGACTTACCAACTTTCTTTTTTCTTTTTTTATCTTACTAGCTGACCCGTCCCAAATAGCAGAATAATTATTAAAAAAATTAAAGAATCGACTGTTAGGCGGTACGAAGTTCGCCGGGTCAGCTAGTTAATAATAAAGATTAAGGGAGGGAGACCGGATCCTAGGTTAGGTATATATATTTGGTTAGATATAACATCAAAATGTGTTGGTATATTCTAAACCAAATCACAAATCGTGTGGTAGCCGTATAAATTACGAACAGTTAAAATGTAGCGGTAAGTACGTTCACGTGAGCGAATTCGATTTCCACTTTAATCCGTCCGCGGCATAATAAATACTTACTTCTAAGGCACCGTTTAATTTACATAACATACCGTGTAGAAGAAACCGCAATAAAATACAGATAATCGCCATAATTTGAATAACACCACAATTTGCAGCGGGGAATTAAATTTCCATTTTATATTCTTACTTTGACTAAGATTAATTGATTTTATGATAAACAAATTTTAAAATTCATCATCAGACGTAGAATGAAAATTAATAAAGATACATTTCTGTGCTAGGGAAATGAGCCGGCCGCGGTCAGGAGAAATTCCATTTACTCAAAGAGCTACTAAAAATTAATTTCTTACTAATTTAAAATTCAAATGTATGGGCCTCAAGTAAGTATTTTGTGATGCAAATAGGATGATTAAGTATGCCTTTAGTGTAAGAATAAGAAAAAAAGTTAAAAGGTAATATTAACTAGTATCGTAGACTTGGCGTAGCGGTCGTAGCGGCGTAGCCGCGTAGCACATGGTTTATGGGAAGTTAGTTTTCTTGCAATTTTTTGGTACTTTTGCTACATTGTATACATAAATGTATTTAGTTTGAAAGTTTCCACGTGTCATGTATAATATTAAGGCCTAAATTATGTATTATGTAACGTTTTCCAAGAATACATAACTCGAAGGAAATTACTACATTTAGCATCCATTCGTTCGGAGTTATAGATTTGAATACAAAATTCCAAAGGATTTTTGTATCAGTTTTTACGAATTCAAGACGTGCGATAACACGACGTCTTTCTTGGAACCTTTTCTGAGCCTTACTTTCTTCATTAATATGAAAAAACCTTATATCAAAAGATCAGCTTATAAAATTTACTGTACTAAAAGAAAATAATTTTACATGGACTTGTACCTTAATGAAACTCAATAATACAATGAAAAGAAAAGTATCTTCAATTTCAAATCCGACCCCTTCCTCGCTATCAATCACAAAACCGGAACGTTCACAAGTCGGACGTGGCCCGGTTCGCTCCCGGCCCGTGCCGGCGCCGGCCACAGCCAGTAATTACTCAAATCAATAATACAATACGTGCCGACACTCCGGTACTCCGGTACCTCCGACATAATGCATTTATCTTCGAGCCCAGAAATAGGTTAAAAACAGACGTCTTCGTCTGTCTTTTGTTTCAGTTGATGGAAAGACTTTCAAATATCGAAGAACAATGTTAAATAATTACTTTGGAACTAAATAAAAACGTTCCGGCTACTTAGTATGCACTTATTTAACTTTGACAGGTCATTTGAACTCAAGTATTATTCAAATGAACAAAACACTGCTATTTTGCGCGTTAAGGCAAGGCGCTACCTCGAAAATAAATCCGGGCGACTGATCTACAAAGCGAGCGAAAGTGATTCAATTAGGTACTTACTTTTGAAACGCAAAAGAAGAAGATGGCTATAATGTGCGTGCGCTCGGAATTAAACGGCGTATGTGCCAAAACGAATTTACTCATTTTTAACAAAATAAATGAATTACATTTAAAACTACTTTGAGTAAACTTTGATATAATAATCATCTATGTTTTGAAGTAAATTCCATTGAAAAACTCTTAAGCGTTAAACCGTCGAAAAAAGTTAAAAAATAGATATGACTTTTTAATTTTTATGTATCGAGAAAAAATCATTGAATCGTATATTCCTTTTACATGATTCTAAAACAAAGAGTCAAAACATATATCAAAATTTTAAGAACATTTTCGAAAAGTAGTGTTACAGCCAAATTTTAAATTTTAAACGATTTTAAATTTTCCATAGAAACAGAGATTTCCAGTTATCTTTTTTTAAATAAGACATTTCTAAAATGTTCTTTACTAACTTTTTAGACCTTTGTATCCTGCTTATGCTTAAGAAGTTTAATTAAAATCGGTTCATTCATTTCGAAAAATAAGGGCTTGAAAGTTTGTATTGTAGCGTTTGTAGTAAGTGTGTAGCGTCGTAAACGCTCCAACTACCACAAAGTGCAAAGTTCGACGGCCTATGTTACTGTGCTGCTGTCACTACATGATGCTGGCACAATCGTCGACATGGGCTCAATAGCCAAAAAGAAAAAAACAAAAGTAGGTTAATAACTTGTCGATCAAAAGTTCAAGCAAAACATGGCCGACATCATTATTACGTAGATATTGGAAAAAGAATTATGTAAATCATTTTGTCGCTGTTTTTTTGGATTTTGTATTTATATAAGGGAATTGAAATTCCATTTTTTTGTACAAAATATGGAAAACGAAAAAATATTTTAATAAAGAAGTGTTGAACGCAATAATAAACAGTAATGACGGATGCATGTGTCTTTCCACAGAGTGATTAATAGGTCAGAGGCGACAACAAAACAGCGGCCATTTAATTTGCTTAAACTTTGGCACGAATTAATTCACGCTGTCATTGTTTTTATCGCTTGCCAGGCAATAAAGGCTGTGTTCCCTCTACTTAAAAGTTAGACACTTTAGATTTATTGGTGATGATGTGAATGTTATAATTAAATTTTTATTTAGGTTAGGTTGGGACTCCCTGGTCAGTAGGCGTATTTAAAGCTTGGTACAACAGAATAGAAATAAACATTATTTTTTTAAACCCGTTTTATAGAATCGTTCTACTAATAGCTTTCACTTAAGCATTAAAAGCGCAGGCAAAAAATCTAGAAGCGGGTGCAGGCAGAGGCGGAGCACATGGTGTTGTGGCGCAGTCTGGGAGAGGCCTATGTCCAGCAGTGGACTGTGATAGGCTGTGATTGTTGAAGCGTTAAAAATAAATTTTGCTTTTTAGAAGGTTCAACATTGGAAAATCTATTCTGTTACAATACAAGGACGATAGCTATTTCACAAAATCTTAAAAACGTTAGTAGTCGCTGTTAAAATTTTGTGAAATAGCTATCGTTAACACAAACAATTCGCAATAATTAACAAGTTAATTTTATTTAATTGTTAGGTACCTGTTAATTACCAATTTTGTGTCGCTAATTACTATTTTTATCTTACGTGAACAACAGATAATATCGGAGTGCAGCAGGTCAACCTAATTACTGAAACTGGTTCAGAGCTGGCTGCAACAATCTGCGCTAACTTCTACGTATTACGTCCTGGCAGCGAGTAATGGATTTAGGTAAACAATCCGCTTTCCGAAGATAAACAGTACTGTACGTTTACACTCTAAGGGTGCTTACATAAAGTAGCGGGTTTTTGGGTCCTACGGGGTACAGAGAGGGAGGGGGGGTCTACTCGCTAAGCACGAAGGTCATAGCTTCGGCCGAAGTTACGGGCGTTTCCTACTCCGTACTCATCACTTACGGAGTAACTAACTGCCACGTTGGTCTCGTGGTCGCAAGTGCGACTGCTGAGCGTAGGGTCGATTCCCGGGTCGAGCAAAATGTTGTTGAGTTTTCCGTTGAGAATTTCTTAGTAACAGCCCGAAGTTTGGAATTTGGCGGTATGATACCCCCGTGCCTCGGAAAGCACGTTAAGCCGTTGGTGCTGCGCCTGATGTTTCTCCGGTCGTGTCGGATTGCCGTCCTATCGGACTATGAGAGTAAAGGAAGAGGGAGTGCACCTGTGTCTGCATGTAAACTTGTGCACAATAATATCTCCCGCACCGAAGGATAGTCTCCGTTGAGATTGGCCACCTTGGCCGAAATACGGTCTGGAGGACTTTATTTTATCACTTACGGACATAAAATGTATAATTCGGTTTCCGAACTAAGAATGAATGACAACACTATTTGACAGTTGTCCCTAGGACCGAAGTGTTTTTACCCGTCCGAAAAATTTAATTTGACACCTTATTTTGACAGGTCAACTAATTTCGGACGGGCCCGTATCTTCGCTGACGGTCTTAGAGAGTAGGCCCTCAGATCTCTGCAGGTTGATCTTCGGAAGGCAACGGTTACATGTTTTACAGTTTTTTTTTTCTTTATGTGTGAGCGTTAAGTTAATGTGGGACTATTTTACCCGCACCGATCGGTACCGACTTGTCTTTACTGGGAACCCGCTTCTTTATGCAAGCACCCTAATACCAACTTAACGCTATATTTTTTCTAAAGTAAGGTGGTAGGAAGCAATGTAAAATTGGAGGAATATTTTAGAGCAAAAAGTAATTGATTTAATGTACCTATTGAGGGACTTTTTGTCTACTGGGATTACAGGTAAGATCTATTAGTATAATTTATTTAAAACAAGGTCATCGTTCTTTCATGCTGACACTGCTGAAGGTCATTATTTACACCATAAGTTTTTCATATTATAATATAGGGTGTACGTGTGTAGTAATGGCTAGGAAACGCTGTTAGCGGCAGTGCGCAATGTAATGCACGAACTAATCATTGAGCTTATGGGTGCATGCAACGGTACAGGGATCGTGGGAGTACATTAACAACAAGTAACAAAAAAAAGAAAAAAAAAACGTTGCTCTTTAATACCTCGGTAACCAGAAAGTTCCGAGGTATGGTCCAGAACAAAAAAAAAAAAAACACATCCTACACCGCTGTCGTTTCCCACATCAATTAACGCAGGATCGGTGATTCCTGTGTACCTACCACCTACCCACACAAGGATCACCGAAGTTTAATAAACCCCCGTCCCTTTGAACCCGGGTGATTACACCACGCATTCGACAAAGATGGCCTTAGCCTGCTCCCTAAGGAGACGTCCACGCGACCAACGGACCGTGAAAAACAGAATTTGCCCTACTTAGAACTTGTTTGCTACTTATTTGTGTAACGTACAAGTGTTTGCGGACAAGTATTTATAAATAGAGCTATTTGGTGGTTATTTTTCCAGTCTGTATGTTTCTATAGCTGTATTAGTTGAAGATACATCATCATTGGTAGTTGCTGCGTGTATTGACGTTGATTGAGTGATTATTTAACTCAGTCTTACGACGCTAACATGTGGATAATATTGGTTGCCGCCCATAAAAAAAAAGTCGTGTTGCTAACGAAAATTTCATTAGTTCGTCTAAAAACAGTACCCAGATGCGATGATTTTTAAAGTAATAATAAAAAAAAATCATATAAATGTACCTATAGGCCTGTGCACTAATATTCAAGCCACCGGTTGGGTATTTAAACAGAATTTTAAATAAATAATAACTGATGAAATATTTAATCAGTTGATTTAAATATTGGTGAACACAAGGCTTAGTAAGGTACATACCTAATTACTTACCTAATCTGCATTCGAGATTTATTTGCCAAAAATATAAACAAATATGAGATTATGGAAAAATAATTTAATTCCTAAAGTTCAGTTTACGCTAGAACTTCAAACATTTTTATATTTTTTTCAAAACTGCTAGTCACTCTGAAATCAACTTAATTACTATTTAAATAAAGTTGATATTAGTTTGAATAGACCATACGTACTCAAAGGTTGACATTAGAATTAACGCCAACTCGTGACGGGACTCTCAACGTTATATTTAGGAAAACAAATATAGTTCTATGTTATATTTGTCACACTCCGTCATTTTATGGGTAATCTATTAATCCGTTCAGACCTTGGAATAACAAAAATATCTTTCAACAAAATGACGTGATCTTTTATATAGGTAATTATATACAGAAGACAAAAGATTGACTGGTAAAAATAGGCATACTTTTATACTGACATTTAAACAACATTTATTTTTGAATTACGCTTTTATTTCAAATGTTTGTCTGTAGTCAAACGCCATTTTCTGCACGTAGCACAGTGTACCGCGTAGAACATGCTAGGTGGACAATATTATTTTATGATATTTAACGATGCTTTTATATATAAGTAGTCATATTGAGGCATTATTACTAGTTTTTGGTATGATTTTGTAATAAAAAACAAACAAAATATATCTAAACAGAAAATTTTATTTAAAATAATAAACAAACAACAAAATTGCATTAAATAAATAAATACCTACAATTCAAATTAACTTAACCTAAACCTAATCATCAGAATCATCATCAAAATCTTCTGGTGAATCGTCATCATTTTGCGGCAATGTGCGACAATATGATGACGTTTCGGGTCTTGATGCTACTATGGTCGGGCTTACAATTAAGTTTAATACCTCTGCACATATTTTTTCCGGCTTTTTTTGGGGAATCTCACGAAGGCTATTAATCAAAGGGTCAGATGTTATTATTAACATGGACAGCAAGTCTCTATTCGTGGCAACACGTGAGCACTTGCGGGTGTTGTACTCCCTAAATCTGCGGCAATCTTTGTTACGTGCTTCTTGAGCCTCTTCGGAAAGCTGCCCAATTGGAAGCAATGCCGCTTTGATGACCTCAGTACTGTGTACTAATATTTTATGTACAGTAGCAGGCATATAGTACCACGAATAGAGACTAAGGTAATGTCTTCTAGTTTCAAGACAAAATTTATTAAATTCAACTAAGTTTATTTCGAACCCAGAAGACAATGTCCTCAAAATAACATCAAATTGTTTGATAATAGTAACATCCAACCCTGTGATTTGAGCGCTCATCTCAGCATTCTTAAAAAAGCGATGGGCTGTGTTTCCATCATTGGAAGAACCAAATCCTGGCTTTGGTTTATCTACAATGAGTCCCATTTCGTTCTTGAATTTCAACTTGATTTCTTCGGAACGAACCTTGATATCAGCTTTATCTTCGTCGCTTCTAGCCTGCCATTTCTTAATATTCAACTTATAGCTGATATGTAAAAGGCATTCAAAGCAACGAATCCAAGCATGAAGTGTAGATAAACCAAAGCCAAAATGTTCCTGATTGCTGTTAAACTTCGCGGGGTCATCGTTCATCGTCTTGGGGGTGGCACCACAGATGAAACACTTTTGAGATGAACGAGTTTCCGTTAAGGCGTTACATACCTTTCCGTCTGTCATTGTCAGAAGAAGTTCGTGTTTCACAGAGATTTGAGAATCACCAAAGTTGATAAGTGTTGGAAGAAGAGCATTAATTTCTTCCAACAATCTATTTGTCTCCGCTAACGTGAAGTCGTTCGTTTCCTTAGCAAATATAAATTTGATTGGGCGACAATACATAGTTGATGAAGACCGAGGATTTTGCCAAATAATTTTGGACCCATCATATAACTTAAGGGGAACGAAAGAAAATACGAAAAGAAATTCGTCCGTATCTTCAGTGTTCTCAAATTTCTGTTTGTATGTGCTGTGCCCAGAACTTCCATCACATCCCCATTTACTAACAAGTGTAAACGTTGAACTTGTTGGGAGGACACTGCTGATAACTTGATTCTGTGCTAATACTAGACGTTCCGCTGTTTTATTTAATAAGGCTTGCAAATTTATTTCAGCACGAGTTTCTGTTATAGCAATGTGCTCCTCTGCAGGGTAACAGGCCTGTTTGGATTTTACTACACTAAAATATGACGGAAACACATTATGTCCTGCCATTATGGACCACTTCCTAGTTTGTTTGTAAGCATGTGTTGTTGACTTAGAATCTATATAGTATGCTAAGGCTTCGTCACTACTTAACTGCCTAGGATCACAACTGGTATTTTTTGACTTAATAATATTATCTGGGCTCTCACTAATGTCTCTAATCACATGGGCAACTTTTCTTTGCCCTGCTGAACGCATAGCAATTTCGGCAGCAGTCACTAATTCACTGGCACTTCGAGATTCTACGAGATCCACGACTCGACGTTTCTTCGTCTTAAACGACGTTTCCTCAAAATCTTTGCGAGGTCTTCCTGCAGATGTCACAGCCTCACTCGATGTCGAAGGTTGTGGGGCTAAAGAACTCACAGTAAACTGTATGTCTCCTTCATCCAGCCATGTCTTATTTGTTATTAAAAAACGCTCCTTCGATTTTCCCGAAGCCCACCATTTGGCTCCAATCTTAGTAGAAAAGTTAGATATTTTCAGCTTTATTTCTCTTTGGCTGCTTTCAGTAATGTCACCAAAGTGAAATTTTGAAGAAAGATAGTCATAAATACGCGACCGTTTATCATTCTTTGCGTGTTTCAACCACTCTTCAAAAAAGGCTACCCTTGAAATAGAGTAAACGTGTTCTGAAAAAAAAAGAAATAAATATGTTGTACTGAAGTGTGCTGAACAATATGTGTAATTTTACAAACTACACAGTTATACCTACAATATATCTAAAAACTAGCCCGAATAGAGGCGAATCAATGTATTTCCTGAACGTTCTAAGTTTTCTTTATGAAAAAAATTACGCTAAAATTTATGCATCAAGTTAAAAAAATGCTAAAAATTCATTTAAATAGATTCTGATAAAAATAATATATTAAGTAATAGTACATACCCTCAGTATTAATATCCATCACAAAAAACTTTCACAATATCACTATAAACCACTATGAGATGTGCACAAATGTGTCGCTAAATTGCAACTGATTGCCGGAACGCTTGCATTAAACTCATTACCTGACTTCTGGACTCTATGACTCATCAGTTAAGTATTTGAAAAACAACTTTTTCTCGGAATTTGGAGTTTGGGGGTGTTGATTGTGTTATGCAATTAAGATTTCCTGGAAATGAAAACTTGAATTTTGTCCACCTAGCATGTTCTAGGCGAAATACCGTGCGTAGGCGTCGTAAAAATTAATTTAGATCTCCAATAAAATATTTTTCAATACTAAACTTTTGAGTTGAAAGGTCCACAAGATCCAGCTGTGAAACGGTTGCCAAACTCACAGATTTTTTTTCATTTTCTATTTTAAATGAATAATTTCGGCGACAATTTAAAAACCTCTTAAAATAAAGTTAGGTACTTTCAGAGACAACGTGATATACGTTAAAAATTACCTAAAACAGTAAATCTAAAAAAACTAATAGCCTTATCTCAACTATGTCGGCTTCCAGTCTAACCAGCTGCAGTTGAACACCAGTATTTCACACCTTGGTAAAACTGGTTGTCAGACTTTTGAGCTTCTGGTTACCCATAACGACTGTCAAAGATCTACGACTGACAGTCGGTACCAACGGCTTGACGTGCTTTCCGAGGCTCGGAGGGGTCTCACTCTCGACTGTAATGGATGGTTCCCCGTCAACGAAGCGACTGCGGCAAACGTAACTTGACCTTCGATCGACTCGTGCGGATGTTATTAGCCACGAGCCCCTCTCGAGTAACTTTTAACACTATACTTACTGATATATTCCATTCAAAAGTTAACAGGCAATATAGTTATATTAGCATATCTGTACGATAAAAGTACTCGTATAATCTTGCCTTCATTAATTCAGATAGCCTCTCGAGTGTCATCAATTGAGCTGATAAATACCTCTCAGTATTGGTTCATGAAGTGATTTACTTTTATGGTGTAATGCCCTTTTATTGAATTATTTTCACAACGAAAATATTATTTTGCGCAACATTTGTCAATTGTTATGTTTGTTATGAAATTAAACTGTAATCCTACTGGATTTCACAATTATCCATCACCTTTTTACTGTAACATTTTATTAAGTGAATGTTACCAAAGTTCCAATCAAATATTTTTCTATAGGTAGGTATTATTGTTATTAATTATTATTGGTTATTTGGTATCGTTGTTTTTTATTGGTATTTAGGCTCCTTTAACCGTAAATAACATGTTCAAGTCAAATCCATTTCAGAAACATTACGCCCAAAACGTTCCAATCAATTGTTGACCCACTGGTTCTAAAATAACACCGAACTTAATCTTTATTCTCAATTCCGTTTAAAAATAGCTCGACAGAAGCTACGCGCTACGAGACTAACCTAGAAACTTCGGGGGTGTTAGTCGGGAGTAGCTACCCATGAAGCATTACGTTCGCTTGGCAAAAAAATAGGCTCCAAGTCCGAATTAAATCACACCTCGACGACTCGCGGCATGAATTTAAACTCTCGAAGTCGTGACACCAATATTTTTCAAGTCAGCTCACTTAATTTTTTCACGCTCGATTTGATATAAAAGAATTGCTAGCTGAAGACTCGGTTTTGTAACCGTATTTCAGAAAATACATTTACCTAGATTTGTCTGGCGCGTATATAGATATCGTAGAGCCTTTGAAAAAGCGTAAAGACGTTTTTGTGCTTCAATGCGAACCCTTATTAGTATTGTAATGTTTATTGAGGAATCTGAGTGCTATTTTCGACTGAGAGCTTTTGTTATTTGCGTGAAATATTCGAAACTGCTATACCAATGAACTTGTCACATCGTAAAAACAGCGTAGAAGACAAATTGTAAGCTAACGTCTTCTTTAGTTTGCTCAAGAAGCTATTTTAGCATTAATAAATCACAAGAAATACTTAAGAAAGCGACGTACATCATATCCTAGGATCTGCTTTAACACTGACTTACAATTACACTCGGGGAAAGTTTGCCGAAGCACTTTAAAAGTTACATTTGAAGGCTTTAATAAGTTCCTGGTCTAGATTGATCGGGTTTTTCACCAACTTGGCATGAGAGACTGGACACACGTGTGTCCAGCACCGCAGTTCGTTTGATGATCTGCAGGCATGTCCGACCTCGTTTGACAGGCCTTGAAATATTTATACTTATATCTATTACAGGTGCCTTATTGTAGTATACCTACATACGAGGGTACAAAAGGCACAATGAGGCCGAAATCTTGTTGTGGTGCGGCAATGTTATGAATCATTTTCCATGTGGCACTCGTAAATCACTGAACCAAATGTTGTGTTATGACAAATTGTGTGTCATTTAATTTGAATTCGTTTTTGTTAAGTCATGAGGTGAAAAAGAAAGAAAATAAATTAATTTGACCCAGGTTAATTATGGCACACAAAAACAACAAAAAAAAAACAAAAAAGAATACAACTTAAAACAGTATTGTGTGCCTCACGGCTGCGCCAATTTTTTTTTTAATGGCATCTCGCTGTTCAACCTTTGAGGTTGTCGACTGCATAACCGGGCTGAGCTGCGCCAAATAGTGTTCATAATATATTTAAGTAGTTGAATGGGAAAAAATAGAGTACATACTTGCTTCATAATATTTACAATCAAAACATATCCAAAGCTTATCTGATTGAGATTGATAATGTCCTTCTAACAAACAAGGTGATTCACCATTGTTAGGAAACCCTTTAGATTACATTAATCCCTTGTTTACTACATGCATGTGACACAAATATGATCTAACGATAGCGGCCGTCAGAATTAGTGAATCGTACCGATGTACGATGTAATGATGACAGGCTACAAATGTTTACCATACGAAGGGTGCTATTGTGGCGCATGTCCATGGCGCGGCAATTTGACGCCGTTTGCCGCCAAAACGACAAATATGGCCGACCCAGTTCCCGCGTCGATGACTTTGTGACGCACGACGCCTGCAACCATAATAAAGTAGACATGGTAAGGATGGATGCTACGTGTGATAAATCTCCCTCATTTTGGCTGTGGAAATATATAAGGAAATAGTGGCATGAGTCTTGAACCTTATGGCTATTCGAATGCGTGTTATCATGGATTCAGTACTTGGTTCTCAACCTGCAGCGTAGAAATGTTTCGTCGGTTATTAAAAACATTATGTTACAGTTTGTGCGTCGATACTGTCTCTGGCACTCTGTATTTTTGTGGATCGATTCTTACATACAATATGTTGGGTCAAATATGTATGTATGGCCACGGATATCTGTTAGACATGGATAGGAAAAATGTGTAACGGCCCGAAATAAGTAAAAATACTTATGTTATACCTACTTTTCACTTCACCTACATAAATTCTGTTAGATATTTTGAAATGTTGCAAGGCACTATGGCTTGGCCTCTAAAAATGCATGATGTCTGCATAGTCTGTGTGTGGCACCTACGTCATTATAATCCAACGAAGGAGTGTGAAGCGTCCATTTATTATTCATTAAATGATAAGTATACGAATTTGTAATTCCTAAATTAGGTCACGAGCCATTTAAAATTCCGTCTTTTCTTTTATTATTTGTTATTTAATAAATAACGATAAGCGGTGTGCTTAGTAGGTAATTGTAACAACTTTATATCTATACTTATAATTATAAATCTGTAGAGAGGTCAATTCTGTACATGAAATATATTTCCAAAATAACTATCAGCGGCTGATTAGTGATCGATACTGACACCAAAAATGCAATCAGTAAAATTTTTGTCTGTCTGTCTGTCTGTCTGTATGTTCGTTATAGAAACAAAAACCACTCGACGGATTTCAACGAAACTTGGTACAATTGTTCTTCATACTCCTGGGCAGGTTATAGTATACTTTTCATCACGCTACGATTAATAGGAGCAGAGCAGTGAAGGGAAATGTTGGGAAAACAGGATTTCTTTTTAGGTGAAGTAGTAATAGGTTAGTAGTAGTTAGTTAGTAGTAGGTAAGTTTTGGTGAATTTATGTTCAGTTTTTTTTTAATATTAAGTAGGTAAAAGCGTAGGTACTTTTATTAATTATAGGTATAGGTATTATTAATTATAGTAGTTATAGGTATTTAGTTTTAAGTGAAGTAGGTTTTATTATATATTATTTTATATATTAGACGTAGTTATATATTTTTAGTTATTCAAGCCCCAAGCGGACGCCGGCGTCCGCCCGCTATTGTCTTGAAAAACGCGTTGAATGAGAAATACGCGTTCTCAAGAATCGGCAGAAGAAAGAGCACATCGGTTAAACTCTATGAGAGTTAGTGCCTCAATTTCCGGAAGTCATTATTCCACGCGGACGAAGTCGCTGGCAAAAGCTAGTTTTTGAATAAAACTCTAACAGTTAGGATTTAATCATTCATTTATTTATTCAGAAATACAAATCTCCGCTTTTAAAGACGCAATCATTATGAAATAAAAATCAGTTTTGCCTGAGAAGGTTCATACGTAAACAATGTATCTGAAATAACAATAAAGTCTTAATATTCCGTCAGTAAAGCCACTTACATGGTGGGATGAAACGCGACAAATCACTCACAAAAGATGGCACGTAGACGTTCTCTGATGAGACAAGGATAACACTTAACGCATCTGACGTTTTCCCGTTTATCTGAGCCTCGTAATAAATAACAAATCACAAAAAGTAAACGCCACATTTGGAACTCATAAATTCCCTTTTATTTTACTTCGCCGAACGTACTTTGCTTTTATCAGAATCATTTGAGCAGACTGAAATAAAAATAGCATTAAAACGACCAGTTTTACACGACATGCCCGTACTTAACCGGTTGAAGTGGTTGAATCAAAAATAGTCATGACATCACATTCAACTGACAGGACGCGGCGAACTGAGTAATTGGACAAAATGTTGATTTCTAAATTAGCTTTACAGCTTTTGGTCACGCCACTGACTTCGACTAACGTTAAAATAAATGTCACTCACTTATTCCGTACACTCGGCATTTAAGGGTTATACATACCGATGAACACCTGCGCGCTATTTCTGACGTTATCTTGCTAAATATATGGCTTATAATTGTATACATAATGGAGGCGTGTAAAGTAACATTATTGAAGAGCAAACACTATTTTGGTCTAAAGTCAGAAACAATTTATTGAGATTTTGCATTTTGGAATACCGTTTGATGTACGAGTATGAACCTAAACAGGACAAGCAGAATAATACGAGGTAGAGCAAATTAAATTTTTTTTTTTTTTTTTAATAAAGGTATAAACTATATCTTTTGGTAATCTCATAGCTTCCCATGGGCACCGTAACGAACTAAGTACAAAGAGATAGATAGAAACAATAGATAGAGAGAAACAAGGGCAGTAAACCTGAAACAACGAGATCATATTGCCATAACCAGCCCAGAAAGTAGGGATTTAATGTGCCGTATAAAATACAAAAATTATGCTGAAATCAATGAACAAGTACATAAACTAGTTTTACAACAAGGTAGGTACGCAAAATACGAGCATTGACGTGGAGCTGCGGACACCAGCCCGTATTACCTATTACCTACATCATGATCTGCCTAGTCTTTTCCCAACTATGTTGGGGTCAGCTTCCAGTCTAACCAGATGCAGCTGAATACCAGTATTTTACACGGAGCGACTGCCTATCTGACCTCCACAACCCAGTGACTGGGTAATACGATACCCCTGGGTAATACGGTCCTTGGAGCGCCGAGCGGTGTGAATCGACCAATAGCTCTTAAGAATGGGGCGATTCGAACCACTATGTTTAGGTACAAGCAGTCGAAAAGTCTGGGATGTTTTTAACATCCCAGACTTTTCTTCGGCGGTTCGATAATTGGACGAGAATGAAGAGTGAAATTTCAAGGACGCGTCACGTTTAAGCACATTTCGTTAAATAAGAGAGAAGAAAGATATAACTCTCTCTGTCTCTCATACTGAATCTCTCTTATTCTTTAAGAAGTGTTACTATTCCACGTGTACGATGCTGCACGAGCAATCTTTTTTTTACCAGACAGTATGGACAGCTTTTGTCAACCCTGGCGCCTCCAGACGGAGTCGTAAAAGAGCTGTATGACTATAAACCTGACCTTTGCTAATCGCACGTAATGTCTTTAAGACCCCATTGCCATTGCCTTGTTAGACCTCTTTAGTTTACGACTGTACCACTTTGTTAAAATAATAGACTTCTTGTTTTGTCAACCAAGACGAAAGACTTTTACAAAATGAGCAATCTAAGGTAAAAATGAGAATTTGTTTTTCTTCCTAAATCCTTCATGTGTTGTTGGAGTAACGTTTAGAAATATCGACGGTTGAAAGGCTAATTGATCTAAGCGACATTTTGTAAAACTTGCAGTAGGACAGATTAAAGTTTTTTTTTTATTAAAATATTCATAAAAAAAGAACTATTGCATAGACTTTTATTTAAATAAAAGTCTATGTATGAATATTTATATATTATATGTCTATGAATATTATAATAAAAAAAAACACTTTAATCTGTTCTACTACAAGTTTTACAAAATGTCGCTTAGATCAATTAGCCTTTCAACCGTCGATATGTACTTTCAAACATACTTTCAGAATCAAAATATTTTATTTGACATAAACCTACATGGGCACTTATGAAACGTCAGAAGTTAGGCGCACGGTTCCAATTGGTCGTTTCCTATGGAGAAGAGCCGGCAAACTACACGGTTACTCTTGTAAAAATAATTGGTTTTACAATATTTTCAAATTATCGTGTTAATAGGTAAGGTAGAACAGTGTAGGCCTATCAACAAGTACCAGATAATTAATAAAATAATCTTTAGTAACTGTGTTCCCTACGTTCATTTTTATTTAATTTAGATAACTTAATTCTTAATATTTTGCCAAATACTTTGCTATATTTCCTTAGCGTAATTGTAGCGGTATCTACAACACCACCTGCGAACAACTCGTCATACTGACGTCACAAAATCCTGCATCTCGCAAGCAGAGTTTACCGCGCAACTAGCATATATACAGGGTGTCCCTGGAAGTATGGATCAAATCAAATACTGGCGCGGGCAAAGTCATCACCAAAGTTTTGATCCTGAGAATGTTGGTGAATTTTTTTATGGTTCAAAAGTTATGACCAACTTTTGTTATTTTCAATCACTTTGCATAGTGCTCAAAGAACAAAATCACTTTTAAAAAAAACTACCAGGAACTGTCAATTTAAATTTTTTAGACAGGCCTGATAGTTTTTTTAATGATTTTTTTTCTTTGAGCACTATGCGAAACGACTGAAAAAAATTGGTGTCAACTTTTGAACCGTAAAATAATTCTCAATCATCAATCATTCTCAGGATCAAAAAGTTTGGAAATGACCCTTGCCCACGCTCCTATTCGATTTGATCCATACTTCCAGGGACACCCTGTATATAGCAATCATCGGGCAGTTGCCCGCCAGACACAACAGCCGTCTGGTCAGAGGATCCTCCCTTTTCTATGGAGGTTGAGTGAACTTTAAACCCTGTTCCTCATACACCTCTATATAATCATGTTATTGGCCTCAAATATCAATCTTATTAGTGTAGAATGTTGTAGTATCACTTGCCCTACATAACTTCATCACGGTCACGCTGTAGTTCATCAACTATTCTCTAAATGTGCGGCCACCGCCTCAGCAACATTACACTGATTATATTTTAAAGGGTAAACTAACCCTTCGACACGTCACGAATTCAAGATGGTGTCGATGAGCACTAGTGTAATACGTGATCGAAACACACGTCTTCCTTTATCATCATCATCTTAGTATCGGCCACATTCACTGCTGAGAGTTCCAATGATATATTTTGTTTACTAACAATAAAATTCTACTAGGCCAACATGGACATGTGTGATCAGACCTTTTGCAATCAGACAGCAGTACCTATACTGTACTCTCCATAATCTTCATCTACCTAACCTTTTTCCAACTATGTTGGAGTCGGCTTCCAGTCTAACCGGATGCAAATGAATACCATGGAACGACTACCTAACTGACCTCCACAACCCAGTTACTGGGTAATACAATACCCCTTGGTAAAACTGGTTGTCATCAGGCTTTCGGGCTTCTGACGGGGTATGTAAAGATGGGCACCCATCCACGGACCAACCGCGGCAAGCGAAGCTTAACCTGATCGATCGACCCGTGCGTTTGTTGTTACTTAGCCACAAGCCCCACTTCACTTCAGTTCACTGGCGCTCTCCATAATACCCTCCAATGCACCGTATTCTGCTGACACTTTATTGTATTTTAGAAGCAAGAAATTCTGAATAAAATAGTGATAGTAACATAAGAATGAGCTTCAAAAATAATTTGCTAAATTAACAATTTCCTCTAAAAACCTGTCTCTGTAAGTCCCTGACATTAACAAAATGTAAACATTTCAAGTGTAGTGGTCCTTCGACCCGAGTAAGCTTGTTAGCGGTATCCTAAAAGACCATCGACCAGCAGAAGGGCCACTTATCGGCAGATAGACCGTGCCTACAAATCGCTATCATAAATCTCCGAACGCCTGACTTTGCTCATAAAATAAGTTAGTCGATAAATTGAATGCGGATACCATCTACTGTATACTTTCGATCGCGGTAATCCCGTGGATTTTTGTTTCAGGTTATTCGGATTTAGGAGGGTAGCTTCGATTTTATTTGAGTTGAGAACCGAGGGCTTGAACGACGTTCTCGTGAGAAATATGAAATTATTTATTCACTTACAAAAATTGCGATTTTGATTTATGTTATCACCTTTCTCACAAACCTAAAATACATCTTGATAAAAATGAAATTTGATTCACGTATTCTGTATTTACTAATCGTAAATAATCGTTACTCGGTTAGATTCGTACGGGTAGGTAAGTCTACAAAAATAATCTAAAATTCACTTCGGCATTTGTAAACACGAATATTTTCTTATAAAACAGCAGAACAAACACAAACACCGAGGTGTTGACTCTCATATCGGATTAATGATCAAAAAGAACCAGTAAATCGATTCCCACTGCGTCAAATATCGGTTAACTATTGAGGTATGTTTGTGAGCCGATCGAGTGTGAACTGTCCTTTATAAGTCTACACACTTACGTAGTTCACCAATCAAAGAACAGGAAAGTGTAAACAAACATTCGGGTTTTGTTTGATTTGATTTGGTCTCGGAAGTCTTTGACCCGAGGTTGTACGTTAAAGCCGAGAAAGCGATAAGGCCGCCCACTGTATGTTTTGTATTCATAATCATATTTTTTTGTTATGGATTTTCTGGTCTACAATAAAGCATATACAGGGTTATTTGAAAAACACCATCAACCTCTTAAGAGGTCATTGTACTCATCATTATGAACAACTTTTACTATGGGACCAAACCTGAAATCGCGAAAAAAAATCAGCTGTTCCCTAAATTTTGACGAGATAGACGAAGATAAATGTAGGGAACAGCAGATTTTTATTTCGCAGGTTTGGTCCCATAGTAAAAGTTGTTCATAATGATGAGTACAATGACCTCTTAAGAGGTTGCTGGTGCTTTTCAAATAACCCTGTATAAATAAATACGTTACTACTACTACGTATAAATAACAACAATGTAATGTGATATGCAAAGTGTCACACTATTTCTTCTATACTTTCGCTTATAGTAAAACAACACACAACTGGAAATATTCATTTTGGTCACTACACTACAGTACAGCTACTAACTGTTGTCCAAACACATTGTCGTCATAACATGGACCTGAACTGACACGAACTCAACATGACGTCTACGTTCCTTGCACGTCCGATCCACGTGTTATCAATGTCCTAACCACGGCTCAAATACATGCTATTCTCACATGGCGGAATATGGCACAGTACAGTATTATACGTATAAAAGTCGTCACATTTTCATGAAAAGTGTATGCAAAGAATAAACTTTTTTACCAGAAAAGCACCCGTAGTTCCAACCCCTTACATTACGCCTTAAAATCTTTGCTCTCCTAGTCCATTTTTAAGGTAAAATGGACCTTCAAAGATTCTCCCTTGCCCCTTCGCCCAACCGTTACAGCTTAAGTGCATTATCTATACTAATATTATAAAGAGGAAAGATTTGTATGTATGTTTGTAACGAATTGGCTCATAAAGTACTGGACCGATTTTAAAAATTCTTTCACCATTTGAATGCTACATTATCACTGATTATTATAGGCTATTTTATTTTCTTTTTTTTTTCCACCCGTGCGAAGCCGGGACGGACCGCTAGTCGTAATATAATGCGACGTGGTTCCACTGAAAGCCACAGGGGGCGCTATCGGTTCCTGTAAGATGTAATCGCGGCGACCTACTAAACGAAATATAATTACTAACCTCATTATTCAACGTGCTTGTTTATCATAGGTACAAATATAAAATAATGGTTTCATTACTTGATTGCAGGGTAGACGTAAAATAGGAGGTAGAAGTCTAATATAAAGCAATTAGCGCATAAAAGGGTCTAAATTAATATTAATTTTGTTAACAAATACTGTTTGTCAGTCCACATATACCACCTCTGAAAGTCCCTTCTGTTTCGCTATTCTTACAAGTTATTTATTACTAGCGGCCTGTCCCGGCTTCGCACGGGTGGACATTTATTTTTTAAACATTTTATTTTTTCTTGCAATTAAAGTAGCCTATATTAATAAGTGATAATGTAGCATTCAAATGGTGAAAGAATTTTTAAAATCGGTTCAGTACTTTTTGAGCCGATTCGTTACAAACATACGTAAGTACAAATCTTTCCTCTTTATAATATTAGTATAGATTATATACATATATTAAAATAGTAAATAATTAAAATCTGTACATTTGAAAAAAAAGTATTTGCTTGGTGTAGAAAGGAGTCCCATACGGAAAATATAGTTTTCAGAATTTTTCTGTTTGTCTGGATGTGTGTTCCGGATTTGCGTAAAAACGCCTGAACGGATTTGGATGAACTACACAGATAGTTTATAACCTGAACTAACAAATAAGATACTTTTTATCCGGTAGTACGTTCACGTGGGATATTTTCCCACATGTCCACATGGGCGAAGCGGCGGGCAAAAGCTTTCAGTATACAGGAAAAGAAACGCATAACCATTCATAATAACATTAAAGCACGGTGTAAATAATAATGCAACTTTTCGCAGCATGATTGTTGCCAACAAAAACAGTAGTTTTATTCAATTCAACGCAATTAAAAAAGTTATGAAATGCTCCCGAGCCTCGGTAGGCGGTGCAATTTAATTATTAGTATGAAAATATTACTCGTCGTAATGTTGTCGGCAAGTTTTTTCTTGATTATAGCAAGGACTTCCTGCAGTTTACAGATTTCAAGTAACTTCGAACTTCTAAAGCTTTATAAGCGAAATCTTTAATCATTCCACTTTGCCCCACCGAGCCGCCCCGCTGGTGGGGCAAAGTGAAATGCCTAAAATTTTTCAGTGGCATCTGCCCCACTAATTCGATTTGGTGGGTTAGATTCCATTATTTACTCTAAAATCTTGTTGGATTCTGCGCCACTAGGGTACACTGCACCTTAGAATAAACGTACAAACATTTTACTTTTGTAAATTTTTATTTCCTACTTGTTAAATTAATATCTGCTGTAAGCTGATTACAAACAATCTAATAGAATGCTTAGTAAACCTTTCAAAGTACTACTTCTTCGGTTCTCAGCTTCTCTCAGGGCAGTCGTTACAGAGAGACCAGTGAGGGTGGTTACTTGGTCTGACCATGACGACCACTGACGGTTAGATAACCGAAAGCGAGGTTTTTTCTTTCTACGTTGCCAAGCACTAAGCTAAGCAAGCTAAGCTAAGGCACTCTTAAAGTTATATTTAAAGAAATTTGGAAAATCCAAAAGTGCAAGACTCATAATGCTTATTTGATCGTATAAAAACCATACATATAGATATTATAGTAGTTAGTTTTTTATTAATTATAATTAAACTACTTTGAAAAGTATAATTAAACTACTTTTAAAAGTGCAATTTTCAACAGGTTTCCTCCTATGGGTGAAACAAATCTATTTTTTTTAATTAGTCAATTAATTATTTTTTAGCAAGCTACAATGTTTTCAGGTTTCACACTTGATTGGCGGGAAAACTTTTGAAAATATTTTGATGATATTTTCGTTTCTACTGCATTAAATCAATTTTTGAAAAGTACAGAATTAATTTCCATTGAATTATGTATACAATGGTATATAATTTAAGTAGGTTCGGCTAGAGTACTAGCAGGAGTATAACAATAGAAACAGTTGCAGAAAGGAGGCAAAAAAATGTTTTCGATCATTAAGTACTCTCTAATGTTTCGCATTATAAGTCGTGCAAAACTACGAAAGCTGCATTTACTACTACTAATTAATAAGGGCACTTCAAAGTCCTACTTTTACCATACACGTGTAGTTGACTATACGTAACAACTACCTACATATTTATTATATTTGAATTTCGTCGACTTTTTTATGAGAAGTGAGAAAAAAAACTGGTGAGCTGTCGTGCTGCAAACGACAGATTAATTTTTCGGTGACCGAGTTTAAGCGTTGGAGGGCTTAAAACAGGTCTACTTACTAAAGAAATTCAACGTTTGGCTCGCTTACATATGAAAAGCCTTACTTTCTCACAGAGAAATCAGAACACACGAAACACAAAATAAGGATAAGAATTTATTTGAAGAACGATGTAAGTCGGCTGCCAAACAAGCCGCACAGACGCACTTTAATTTTATCTGTAATTACATGATTTACAAAATAGGACCGTTGCACGAAACAAAATGTCTAATTTATACGCACGTGAAACAGAGCCTTTTAGCCACGTGAAACAGAGCTTTGTTTGACACGATCAAATGTCAAACACAGTTCGCCTGACGCGATATAAATTATTTCACACGTGCGCACGTACAAAGCAATCAAAATATACATTAAACATTAAATAAGGGGGTTGGAATTTTATTGTAGAATAATTATTGCCGATTGTAATCAGGAATTTTCGCAACCGTGGCTAATTGGAGATGGAAAAGGTTTTTTTTTTTTTAAATAATAAGAAATTATAATTGGTTTAGAGTTTTCCTTACGCTGGAAAATCGCCAAAAAATTCTCTTCCACAATTTAATAACGCCCACCTTTTTACTTTAAAAGGTCTACTTTAAATGAGCTTCTTTTTATCATAAAAGTGTTAAAGTGTCCTTTTTTAGCTCAGAAATAGATCGCTTTTTAAAATGTTAATTATGACAATGTTAATGCATGTTATGCTCATGTCATTTTAATCAAAAACATTTCCGTATCAAAGGACCAATTCCTATGACGCCCAATTAACAAATTACCAGAAGTTAATAAAGTTTCTAGTAGTGTGTTGCTAGCAGCTCTATTGGTCAGAGCAAAGTTTGTAGTTCAATTACAAAACGTAAATGTTGGGAACTGTTAAATTGCATTAAACTTTGGAACTCTGCCTGAAAGCAGCTGTAAATGAGACTGGCCTTCGAAATCGTTTACCGGATGCGAAGGGTAGGCGCAATAAGTAATAGGCAGCCATTATCTCTGATAGCCTCTTTTCAGCCAAGTTGTTGAGCAAAAGCTCGCTCTATTTTAGATCGATTTTATAACATCTTGAATTAGTAGGGAATAGGTTTCCAATATTATCCAAATGAGAAAGTCTTTGTAGGCACTAAGTTCCTTGAGGGCAGTAAAAAGTTTGGTTTTACCGTCACTTACCTAGATTCATAGTTGGGGACACCAAAATCAGTCTTTACACAACAGAATGGTATTAGTCATCGGTGCGTTTAGAAAAAAAGGCTTACAAATCAAATAAAGTGTCATTATGTCAAACATTTAATCTAATTCAGATAAAGTTTAATTTTCATCGTTGTTCTGACAATTTGGAGCCACTTGGGTCCCGATATCTTGTACATATACGTATAATGTACATGTGATGACCTTGCCAGAACTGATCGGAGGGGCGGTGCTTGGGAGAGGCAAATGTCCATCAGTGGATGTCTTTCGGCTGATGTGATGATGATGAAAACTATTTCTTCCTTTCTTTACAATTGTATTTCTAGTGGTTACATAATACCATAGCGACACGTGTATTTGCGACAAAATTAATTGCCAGTTAATAGGACATCGTCTCAATCGGTTCGAGTGTGCGATTGGTATCCGAGTCACGTCGGTCATAGGGGCAGGTTGGCCGTATCGATTCGCCCATACCGCACCGATTGCCTCTCATGTCAAATGGAAACTACAAACTACGCGCCGGTATACGGTTTTACGGTTGGCGGTTTTGATTAAGTTCGGTGGAGAGGTTTAAATCAATTGTTTAGAATTAGCGATACGGAACGTAGTGTGTTGTTGACTGGATTTCATTTTGAAATTTAAATTGTGTTCGTCCCAAAAAGGGCTGCAAAAATTAGACCTAGTCACTTTACTTTGTGTAAGTTTATCACTACTTCTCTCAAAATGGTGAAGGAAAACATCTTCAGGAAACCGGCATGTCCCAGAACCAAAAATTCGTAGACATGTGACATCTACCTCACACTGGGCCCGCGTGGTAGATTATAGCCCACTGCCTCTTGATGAGAGGCCTGTGTCTTATCAGTAGGAGCATAGGCTGATTATACATTGTGCATTCTAATAAAGCAGATTGTCAGTAATTTTCTTACATTAAAACAACAATAAACAGCCCACAAAAGATCCCATCAATCATCGCTTCCTAGACGGTGCAAGGATATACTGAGAACCTATACTTACGAATATGAACGAAACGAACGATAATTGCTGTACGACGTTGTTCTACTACATGCCGTTTATTGCCATTAAACCAATAGTTCATAACATGACGCATAGCTATAGTTCAAAAGTTATTAAATCCGCTCGGCAAGAAAGCGTGGCAAGAGTACCTAATACCAAATATCTGCGATTCAAAATCAAAATATTTTATTTCACATAAGCCTACATGGGCCAAATACGTTAGATCGCATAAATACCTCAAAAATCGCACTTAGGAAAATATTACTCAGATAAATGATATATTTTTTTTAAATCTCATTCATTATGAACACGTTCAATACAAAATTAGTAAAGGCTTTACAAAATTCGCACACACAATACATTCTGAGCAAACAATTAACAGCTCCACAAAATGCTTAGAGGCTCTATACAAATTCAATTTTGTTTCGTTTATCGCTTTCAGTATAATTTCGGTCTAAGTGTAGCCGTGAAAACGAAGTTTAGGAGCCAAACAAACATAAAGAAGTACCTATATAGACCGTTTTACTGTTTGTTTTATAGTTCTGCCTAAATTCAGTTCATGAGTGTCCATTAAACCGAGTACAAGAGTTGGGGAAAATTGCACTCTCGAAGCTTTTCAATAAAGAACACTTCGATGTCTATAAATTTTTGTCATGAACCACAATTTATGAAAGAGAAATTCGATTTCGTGTGAAAAATACGATTATGATTATCGTTAAAAAATATTGAGAAACGAATTGCGGTTATTTGTTTACTGGAATTGTGTTTTGTCCGATAATGGATCGTGGAAGATAGTTAAACATGGCGTTAGACTGGCACTAAGCGTAATGTGTCATTGCAGTACACCATCATCTGTCCAGCCTTTTTCCACCTTTGTTGGGGTCAGCTTCTAGTCTAACCGGATGCAGCTAAATACCAGTTTTTTTTCATGGAGCGACTGCCTACCTGTCTATCGCAACCCAGTTACTGTGTAACACGATACCCGTTGGTAAGACTGGTATATACGCCATTGTACATAAATAACTTAATCCTGAGGTGTAATCATTACAACTCAAGTATTTCGTAAATATCTTGCCCTTCGCGAATATCTTGCGTTTAATTTTTCCTCAAACTGAATACCTACTGAGTTATGGTGTTGGAAATTTTAATAATACTGGTGGGAACAAGCATGGAACAAGCAACAAAGTGCTTCATTTTTACTACATCATTACTGATATTACTATTTTATACAAAATTTTAACGCAATTTTGGTTTTGTTAAAAGAGGTTAATAGCATCGCAAGTTACATTTAAAAGTAATTTTACACCCGAACACCAAAATTTTACTTTGACTTGTCTTAAAGGGCCTTCCTAATTTCTTTGAAACTCAATTTCAAATCAATCTGTTCTAAGTGAAATTCTAAGGACTATCAGAGCCTTTTTCGGTAGTCTTTTCGAAAGTGTTAAATCTGTTAATCTGATTCCCTAAGGCAGCCAATCCAACAACAGAGAGAATTAGTAGGAAAGAGAAGTTTCTAAAAACGCACACTTTTTATTATTTTTATTTAAAATAATATAACACAAATCACTCGGAAGAAATGCAATTATTATTTTACTATACATATCTCGGGACCATGGGTCCCGGCCTTTTTGAAAGTATATGAGGGGTCAAGCCAACTCGCAGAGGCGGCCCCTTAGACAATTTTAATGAAATTCAACACCAACCAACGATTATCCCTGTATGCACTGTGCAAGTGCCAAATTCGGATGCCAAGAAAAAAAAAAATATTGGACTATGGGTTTGGGTGGCCAAAGCGCACTGTTTACCAAGAACTATGAGAGGACTACGACCCCTGCCTGATCAATATTTTATGTTATTAGGTATAGTTAAAAATTATATTACTTGACCTTATACCTACGGCAAAAACATGTCATTTAATGCGAATATAGTAGTTAAATGGCCTGTATACTTATCTCCTTTACCCACGTTACCTTAGAACTATCGCAAAAGAATCTCGTTTGACCTCATTTTACGCCTGTCCGTCAAGTGTCACGCAGGTAAGATACGCAACTGATATTATAATATACGTATTTGTTTACCAAGGAGCACTTTTTCGGTATCATATTTTTTCGCATTCGATCCTCCCGATTTACCTTATACTAAGTTAGAAATCGAAAATGACATGAAAAATAAGTGCTTAGCTCCGCAATGTCATGTAACCGGAAAAAAGTCGCGAAACACGAGAAGGGGAATCAGATATTAGATATGTAAATCTAATGGATGTTACAATCATGGAAAAAGTCAAAACTTGGTGTGCTTCGTTGGTTTAGCAGTTTGAAGCATGAATGCTGAGCCTGTCCTGGGTTCGATTCGCAGGTTCGGCAAAGTTTCATTGGGAATAGCAGACCGGAGCCAGGATTTGTACCCATACCCTAATTGTGTAACACACTATCAATCGGAATCTGAATCATTTTGAAGCAAATTGCTAATCCATTGCTTCATAAGTTCGAATTTTTTTTCCGTTCAACACGTAAATGACGCAATGAATGTTGTTGAACTGTCAAACTGAAACCGATTCCGATCGATAATGTGTTACGCAATTGCCCCGCCGGTTGATGACAACAGGCTCGCCCCCTATTACATGGGACTTAAACATAGGTTTTCTTCTGCCGCATCCTTCTGGGAAATACAGCGTGAAAAACCATTTATGTCTCTATCATCATCACCATTAAAAAACCATTTCAATTTACAAATAACTCACATTTAAAAAGCATATTCGTAGAAACACTTCAATCACAAAAAATACACATTGATAAATTACCATGATTTGCTGTAGATGCCTATCGTTGATATGAACTCGAAACAGCTGTTGATGAACTCGAAGCAGAGCTTGCATGATCACCAGCAATTACTTCTACATGAGTCGCACAACCTCATTTTAAAATACTGCTAGGTACAGTGGTAGTAAACATTGCATTTGTAATTTCAGCAATAGAACAATCGAACCGTTGCGTGTCGAAGGACCAGAAAACGCGGTCCTTTGTCGGATGACGTTTTGATTAATGGTGACACTTTGCTTTCGATAGTTCTATGTGATAGAGGTTCAGAAACCGTTACCTATGTGTCTGCTGCAAATGATTAACACGCTATGTTCAGTAACGTGTTACTAGGGCATACCTTAGGCGCGGTTTGTTGGCGGCGTTTCTAAAGCATTTGCTTTAGAAAAGCAAAATAAATTATTCCGATACTTAAAAATTATTGCCAACACGGCAAATAGTAAAAATACACCTACGTAAGTAAGAAAACTAGCTCAACGAGACGGTGTAGGCCGTGAGTATAAGTTTAATTCCATTTTTTTATTTAATAAAATGTCGTTCATTTGAGTGTGCCTCGCTGTAATTTGTACAGTTACAAGTATTAAGCCTTAAACTCGGTCGGCGAAGACGATCTATTAATCGCCTCATTTTCTGCCATTTCGTCCCCATTTCAAGTCCGTTTAGTTTTTTATTACGAGACGGAGATGATTGTACCTACTTATCTGGTATATTGTTTCTCGTCTAACAATACATGTATTGTAGTAATATTTGTTTGTGTCAGTTCCCTTTTCACTTCGTGTTATGACAGAGGCATTTCTGTCTGTGACAGTCTTTAGTCTTACATTTTGTAGCTTTCTCATTTTATATTAGATATATTTGAACACAAAGAAAGAAAGGAAGCTAAAGTAAAGGTCATATCAAAATATTTATTTACTAGCATTATGTGCAAACATAAAAATATAGATGAAACCATGGAGTTTTGTTATTCTTTTTCGCGGTAGACCGCACTAGTAGGCTATCCTCGTGATACTCGAACACTTTGATCGTTTGCGGAATTCCTAACCTTTTTTCATATCTGAATAAAAACCTATATTTAAAACCGAATTCGAAAAAAGGACACCACCAAATTGATGAATTTCCATGCCACGATGTTCGGGGGTTAAAAAAACATGTCCGTTAGTTAAAATGCAGCACGTGAATCTTGCTTTTCCAACAATTTTTGTCGACATCGTTATTTACGCAAGGTATTTCAACGTCGAGGTAGACAATTATTTTTTATAATAGAACATTTACAACACTTCTGCCTTCAGATTTAAAATATAAAAATTTACTGTAGGTACATACATTCTTATGTTCTAAATCGTTTAATTAAAAGTGGTCAATATCCCACAACAGGGCCGAGTTGTAGGTACCTACGAGTATCGATAAAATCGATATTAAGATCGATTTTCATTAGTTTTATTTTTATTGGCAGAAATAAGTAGCTGAATTTAAAATTATGTATATATTCTTCCGTAGGCTTAACTTAAAAGCGTCTGAAAATGTTATACCTAATAGGAACAGACGCATGCTAAGCTATATATTTTGAAGATCTACCTAATATTAATAATTAATTGTTTCCACGCATGTGAAACTACAAAAAAACTGCAACATTAACCGCATCAGAGCTCTAAAAACTGAATTACATTTCACATTTCAACTTACTCCATACACACGTTTCAGGCATGCAAAATCCACTCTCACAAAACTGTTTTTTTAAATGCCCAGTAAAGTTATAATTGCCTTTTAACCCCTCTGTGAACTGCGCAGTGTGCACTGTGCACTATGCAGAGTGCAAATCGCTTTACATTTTCATACTGCCGAAAGTTTTCCAACTGTTCCGGAGTAGATTAAGGAATATGAGGTGTGTATAGTTAGTTTGTTTTAAATACTTAAGCTTCTACATAAATTTTCGTCTTAAAGTTTTGGAGTTTCAGTTTCATGCTTACTGGGACTACAAATTTTAGTTTTTGGTTTTTATTAAATCTGAGATACAGGTTTACCGTGTAGTTCGTATGCATATAGTCCCAAACTTTATATATTACAAACTTTAAGCCATTAATTAATGTATTGTCATTATTTAATTTTGTTATTGTTCTTTACTTTGGTGAATAAAATTATTTATTATTTTTTTAAGACCCATTAACCTGGACTGGGCCCGCGTGGTGGATTACGGCCCACTCCCTCTCACAGAGAGCAGGCCTGTGTCTCAGCAGCGGGAACATTATAGGCTGATAACGATTACTTATTTAAAGATTTTTCGTATCTGTAGTTCTTTTTCATACAATACCCTGAAAATATCACTAAAATGAAATGTAATTATTTTCCAATAATTATGATTACTTAAATAATTACTCATAATATTCACGAACACGATCAAATTCAATTTATTTAAATCAGGAATGTTCGCCCCGGGCCATGTAGGTAGTGAATGTCATATGATTTATTTTGAATGTTAATAAAGCTGCTAAGTATGGGATTCAATCAGACCCAAAAGTCGGAATACCTGTGATATCCAAAAATCGGGGACTCAATTTGTAAAAAAAAAACAAAAACAATTTTTTGATGTCGTTGTATAAAGATTATCGAAACCAGGTAAAATATTTTTATACTTAAAAGCTTCCAATTTGTATACTTTATTTTAGGTACCTACCTATGCTTAGCCCGGTTTAATTTGTGAATATATCAACAATATTTCGAAATTTAAACAAAGAACGATTATCGCCCAAGGCCCTATTTCACTGCTTTACCTACAGGACGCAAATAAGCATGCATTGCCAGTTTCCGGGTGATAGATCACAGCTAGGACAACCTATAGGTTCACTTTGTACTATGAAAGGGATTTAAATACAGGTACTAGATAAATATTTTAGAGTGCTTATTTTGAACTATTGACAGGTCATCATTTCACAAGCGACAGAGTAATTTTTGAAAGACTTTTGCCCGTGGCTTTGTGTTCAAACGTAGAGGCGTGAGAGAGTGTTACTTTCGCAATCATAATATTATTATGGATTTAAGTTTTCTTATTTATACCATTTCTTAATTCCAGCGACAAAGAAAAATAGATTTTCTCATATATTTTCACATGGTAAAGTGTGTGGGTAATATAACAGGGTTAGTCTTTTAGCCTGAATCTCCTTTTAAAGTCACTACAGTTTCTAAGCGGCTTAGTAGACCTACAGATTTAAAGTACTTGAGCTTCAGGAACTAGCATTTATATGAAGTATACCTACATTTAATGTGTAGTACTACTTATAAAGCTATGTTTTAGTTTGCTTAATAATCTACAGGGTGAAATTTTAGTCACCGTTTTCCTTTTAAGGGGTCATTGAACTTTTTATTATGAACAACTTTTACTGTGGGACCTAACCTAAAATGTTGAAAAAGAATCAGCTGTTACCTATATTTATGTTCGCATAATTCGTCAATTTGCAGGGAACAGCAGATTTTTTTTTCGCGATTTCATATTTGCTTCCCATAGTTTTTCATAAATTTTCATAGAGGGACCCGTGGCTAAATAATAACAGCCGCACAGGTCGATCGATCAGGTTAAGCTACGCTTTCCGCGGTTGGTCTGTGGATGGGTGACCATCTTTACATACCGAGACCCCTCCGTGTCTCGGAAAGCACGTTAAGCCGTTGGTCCCGGCTGTCATTCGTGGATTTTTGACAGTCGTTACGGGTCAGAAGCCCGAAAGTCTGACAACCAGTCTTACCAAGGAGTATCGTATTACCCCGTAACTGAGTTGTGGAGGTCAGAGAGGCACTCGTTCCATGTAAAACATTGGTATTCAGCTGCATCCCGTTAGACTGAAAGTTGACCCCAACATATTTGGGAAAAGGCTAGGCAGATGATGAGCTAAAGTTTTTCATAATGATGAGTAGGTACAATGACAACTTAAGGGTAAAACGGTGATTAAAATTTCAACCTGTATATCTATATATATTATACTAACAATAAAGCTCAGTAGTTTGTATGTTTTTTTGTTTGATTGAATGCTCTAATCTCAGAAACTACCAGTCGGATTTGAAAATATATTTTTGCATTTGGTAGCCCAATTCTTGAGAAAAGCTATAAGCTAAATCACGCTATGACCCTTAGGAGTCAAAGAAAGAACGCCATCTGAAAACGAATTTATAACGCAGGCTGGTGATGGTATGCGACGCGGTGAGTTGGGAAAACAAGAAATTTCAGGCGGGCGAAGTCGTGGGAGTATTTTATATGATTCAAATGCATTATGAACTCACTCATTTGTTGTAGCTTAGCCGCTGTAGCAATCGCAATCAGTGATCAGAAATCTCTCATTATTCAGTCATATAACACTATCTATATGTAGATAGATACCAGAACTGGTGAGGAAAACCTAATTTAACTAAAATCGCTTAGTACTTTATGGAAAAAATACTTACAGGCCCAACAGGAAAATAATACGGAAAGTTTTTTCATTATTCCTCCAAGCTGTTACCATAAAGAATTTCTTACAGTCATCAGCCCAACACAGAACCCATTAAGTACTAATTAAAAAGACATGGCGGCCATTAATCTCTTTTTTACTTATTACTTTCTCTCACTTTTCACAACGACGTGAAAGGGTTGAGTCACAAAATCCTGTTATGTATGAGATTAAAACGGGTAAAGCCATACACGATCGGGTGATGTGAGCGGACATTGTGTAAAGTGTGCTGCCAATGCTAATTAACTTATTGTGCTGCGTTCAACGTGTTGCTTCGTTAACGCTCTTATGGGGAAAGCGGATATTCAGTTGACACCAACTGGGCGTCAAACGAAAGTAACAAAAAGGTTTTCATTTATTTGTTTCAGTATGTCGATAGCGGCATTATTGAATATAGATTGTCTGTTTTATTCTAGAAAAGTATAAATATCCAACTAGTAAATATAAATGAATGACGACGAAAATAAAGAGCACTTGTGGCCCAGTGGCAATGGCCCCAACTTACGAGTCCTGGGTTCGAAACCAGACAGGCGCTTTGTGTAACTAATTTCCTCACAACTGTTGTCAAAACGGTGAACGAAAACATTGTGAGAAAACCGGCAAGTTCTAGAACCAAACACTCGCAGTCATATGATATATACCAACCCGCACCGGGCCCGCATGGTAGATTATAGCCCACTCCCTCTCTAGGAGAGGAGGCTTGTGTCACAACAGTGGGTACATTGTAGGCTGAAAATGAAATATAAATGAACGAAAAAGCCCCTCTAATAGATGTTCCTTTCAAAATGTAAACTAATTTGAAGCACAATAAACACAACAACAATAGCAGTATAATTAAGGGAGCTAACTTTCGGTGATTCGAACAACAAACAAACTTATGAAGTGTCAGGCTATTCCATCACCAAGAAACTATGTAAATTCTTGTTTTGATCCAATTTTCTTACCGGAAATACGATGTTATGAATTCCGTTCCTACATTGTATTTATTACCTGTTTGTAGACATAACGATGTATTTACATGATGATTATGCATGCTTGGGGGCTTTGAAACTTGGGTATTCTAAGATAGCAAAATTTGATTATAGGTATTGATGGATGGAAAATCTAGTAAGTTTAGTAAAGATACCGTTTGATCACAATTTTAAACCAAATTGGAGAAGCTTCCATCCCTGACAATCTAGCGCTAGGTCTACTCCACAATATTTTTGTGTTGGTCCTTACGTAAAAGTCCGAAAGGACCAGGTTATTTCTGTAAGTACATGCAGACACTCTTTTTTGTTAGAAATTCACTTCAAAGATACTATCTTTATCCTAACTAATATTATAAATGCGAAAGGGAGTTTGTTTGTTATTTACGCTTTCACGCTAAAAGGACTGAACGGAGTTGGATGAAAATTGGCACACAGATAGACCATGACTGGGTAAGGTCATATGCTTCTTTTATCCTGGATAGAGTCGTGGATAAGAGCTAGTTATTATATAAAACAAGAAAAGGTCAAATACAGAAGAACAAAATAATTAATATCCAGATTCACACAAAATTTCACATTCACATGGCCAGGTCCCATGTGGTTAATCAAACAGCAGCACTAGTCATTGGCTGCAATCTCTGCACATTTGAGAGGTTCCACAAAGCGGGTCACGCGATACAAAGAAGCATTGAATCTCCAGTATTGTATGAGATGTTATTACGACACTAGTGGTCCGCGATCACGAACCAGCAAACAGCGGCGAAGCCTCATTAAAGTTGTATTCTCAAAGCAAACGACGCTAACACGGTACAGTTTGCATTATATCGATAGAACAAACAGACAGATAGATGGTTCAAGTGCAAACTAATTTTATTTGTTTCGAATAGTGATCAGGAATTGCGTTTTGTTGTTTCCAATCTTTATCGTGGACAGTTGTATTAACGGTTCTGTCAACATTGACACTTGTGTTATGATGTGCTGCGCTCGCAATTTGTCAGTGAAATGTTGCTTTGGAGCTAAAGCAACATCGGGAAAAGCATCTTTAACATTCAAAGACTGGAATGCAAGAGACGCCTTTAGTACTCTCATGCCTGAGTGTACTTGTATGAACACTTGGTACATAAAGGCGCGTGCAGCTTGGTGGCATTTTACTCACTCACTCTTTTATTTGTTCGTGCCTCGGAAAGCACGTTAAGCTGTTGGTCCCAGCTATCATTCGTAGATCTTTGACAGTCGTTACGGGTAGTCAGAAGCCCAATAAGTCTGACAACCAGTCTTACCAAGGGGTATCGTGTTACCTGGTAACTGGATTATGGAGGTCAAATAAGCAGTCGCTCCATGTAAAATATTGCTATTCAGTTGCACCTGGTTAGACAGAAAGCCGACCTCAAAATAGGAAAGGCTAGGTAGATTGATTGACTCTTTTATTTTTGATTATTTCTCCAACAGATACTCATTAGTAGATCCTTCTACAAAGTAATGTAATAATCAGATCTTGTATTACCGCAAGGACCAAATTCAATTCAACACCTAACAGATTTAACACAAGTGTCTTAACGAGTACTATTGTGTGGAGACCAGAGTAACTACTAAAGGAGAATAGTATATTTCATTACAAGTGCGGAAAGGTTGTCATTGCAAAGAGTTCCGACAAATGTCTACCCGAGCCGAGGTGCAGCCGAAGGCGAGGGTTGACAGTCGGAACAAGTTGCAATGACGGTTTCGCACGTGTACTGAACGACTATTTTTAATACAGTTGCGAAAAAATGAAGCAATTTAATAAAATAAGGTGGTGTTAATTCAAAAAAACTAGTGTCGAAATTACTCATTTTGTGCAACAAACGACTAAAACTCGCAAAGAAAATTTCTGAAAAATGGCACCAACCGTAGAATATGAGCAGAGATTTATTTTTCTTCACCCATTCTGGTAGGCAAAGGGAACTATGCCCATACAGCCAAGTTTTCAGTAGAATTTTTTTATTGATATGAAATGAAAATGAAATTTAATGAGATGAAATGAAATGAAACCTAACCTAACTTATTCAATCAAATCATTAAATCTGATATTGAAACATATTAGTAGCTTCTTTATAGAAATATACGTATTTGCATGAATCATAAAAACTTCTATGAATTTTTTTAGTGAAAACTTCATGGTTGGTTTTTCATAGACATGATTTTGACAGTTGGGAAAGAGAACGCACGAGTTCGGGAAAGGTAAAAAAAAAGCACGAATATGTAATAGCCCACATCCCGAACGCTATACGTCCCTGCAATACGCCACTTTTTGAGCAACTGTATTAAAAAATAAAGGAAAGACGCTTCTTAGCACTAGACACTAGACAAGCTTTCTCGTGAATAAAAATATAATTACAACTGTAGTGTTAAGTTCGATAGTGCAGATTAATGAATTGAATCAAAGTATCACTTTTTCTAGATACATGTATGTATATAATATGTATATTATATTTAATACTTTAAGTACCCAAATGTACAAAGGCGGACTTAATGCCGTAGGCATTTTCTACCTATCAACCTTTGGGTGATGCATAGACAAACAGTGGTAGGTGCAAATAAGGAAATTGAGGAATACATATTGTTTTTAAATATAAAGATACAAAAATCCTATTCAAACTATAAATTTAATATATAACTGCCTAAGTATATACAAATATAAGCACAAATAAATATATAAATACACAAATATACAAAAAATAAATAAGACACCAACGAAAAAACATTACCGTTGTGGTGATACTGCCAGCTTCTTGCGAATGTGTTCGCTTTTAACTTTAAAGGATAATCGGTTGGTTGCCATCTCGATTTCCTGGGGGGATCGCATTCCACAAAGAGATAGACTGAATGAAGAAGGAATTTGAATGAAGTTTGTGCGGTAAGTGGGACATTGAAGTAGACGATTTATAATGACGATAAATTGATATAAAAAACTACTTTACGATGCCAAAAACAAAGATATTTGAACATTCAAAAATACCTACCAGATACTAGAATATTTGACCTAAAAACTTTTTGATTAACAATATTTCATTGTTTCGGTTGCGGCTCGCATTGTGTTGCAAATTTATAGCAGAACCGAATGAAAACAACGATTCAAAATAAACAAGAAACCCTATTTATCATTGATACTATTTATTGTAACATGAATATGTAAATAATAAGGACCACTGTCATAACCTTTTTTAACGAACCACACAAGATTAACAAAACAGGGTCTTAAAACTCTATCTTCACAAAAAGATGGGCAATGAGCCTGACCCTTTATGTGGAAATGTGGTATTGTAGGATAAGTTGGATGAAGACACAAATAAACAAAAGGGTGAAACTGTGGTCACAATATACAAACATGTATTACCGGGTTTCACGAATAAGTGTTGCCGATAAAGAGATTAGCAAAACACTTTGGCCCGCGGGTGGGGATGATGTAATTAGCATAGTTTGGGAATCTGTGGAGTAGGAAGTGCAATTGTTTAGGCGATAGCAATGCAGATGTAGAAATTGTGATCTTTGTAGTCTAAAATGATACTACATTATTTTATCTATTTATACAGAGTTGATACGACAGAGGGGCATTAAATTACACTACGTATACTATACGTGTTTATTATTAATTCGATACGGTATAAAAAAAAAAGCACCATAAATGAGATTTTTTTGTTTCAAACAAACTAAATAGCTTACAAATCAGAGTAAAACGCAACCACCCTTTGTAAATAAAGGAGAAACCCAAACTTCATAAAAACTTGGGCCTGGTGACTGACCTTGGATAACTATACAAAGTGGCAACGTCCAACGTCGCGCGCGGGCAGTAACTCGAAACACACTGTGGATTTTCCAAACTGCAGTACCGGAGATTTTGCCGATTTCAGATCGGTCCGAGTAAAAGTACTCTCATCGGTCCATATTAAATTAGTTAAGAAATTACGGTCTTCGGATGTTTTATTTAGTAGCCATTGGCAGTAACTGTTGCTGATCGGCAAGTCTCTCGATAAAAAAGTTTGCACCTTCCGATATTTAGAAGGTTTGCGTTTTTTACGTTTTAGAACCTTGTGGATAGTTCTATGGCAACATCTAAACTGCCGGGCGGCTCTGTGGAGACTCGTCGGGCTGCGGGAAATATTGTCTAAAATTATTTCGTCCCAAGCAGCGGGCATTTACCGCGGTGGCACTCCCTCCTGTTACAGCACTATACGTTTATTGACCCGTAATCTTTGTACTGCCAACTGTATGGTGCGGGCATTCCTAGGGCAATTGCGGCTATCACCATACCTTTCTCTGTAAGTTCGTAGAGCTAACGTTGCGTTTCCACGGCATTCGCCGTAGATTAAAATCATGTCAGTGTATTCTGACGCCGTGTTAGTTACACGAGGTATTTTTGAACACTTTAATTATACACACACACAACCATTGTTTAACTATCACAATAAAAACAGTCAATTACAAAAAAAAAAACACTAACACTAAATAATAATAATCCCAAGTTACGTGTCCTGTCCTGTCACAATAAAAAAAAGGAATACTGTCTTAAACTTATTTAGTGTCCTATCACAATAACAAAACAAATTCACAATTATTGTCAGCCCACAAGTTCGACTAAACAATAAGGGCGCAGGAGCTTCCGCGTACGTACCTACGTTCCGGAAGGGTAGCGTCGGCGCACTGAAAAAACAAGTTTTTTGGAAGCCCCACTTACTGATCGCAAGCACAAAATACAGAGAGTACAGAAGTCAATCTACATACAAAGTGCGCTCGAGCAACGCACACATAGACACCGCTCACGGACACGATATCTCGGACTGGTTGGGACTAGTGCGAGCGCAAGTGCCATCCGCTTGAGACATGCGTCTATGAAGTGCAAAAATGGAGCAATAAAAAAAATTATAACTGTTCAGTGGACGGTTGTTTAAATTCAACATTAAACGGTGAATTGTCGTTTTTTAATCTACCAGTTGTTTCAGAGAGGTAAGTAGGTATTTGCTTGTATTTCGATGGTTTGTATTAACGTAACACAGTAGTTAGGTAGGTAGGTAAGCGCCCCGGCCCCCGGTCCCGCGCCGTAAAGTAAAAGCGAACATGACTTTGTAGCACTTTGTGACAAATTTGTAATGTAACAATAACATTAAAATTAAAATATTTTAATTATTATTGGTTTTTTCGTTTCTCATCAATAAATCAAACAACTAGATGCGAGTGCCACTACCACGATAGTTTTTTGTGCATAAGCCAAAGTTTACAACCATAGCGCGACCGCCGAGCGTGGACTTCTGTACTTTCGGTATTTTGTGTCGCAAGGATCTAAGATACAATAGCAACACACTGACCTATTTCTATTTCTTTTACGCACGTGATGTTTTGCCAATAGGATTGTCACTCTCTTATGTACTACGTATTGGTTTATGACTTGCCTAAGAGCGGCAACAACGTATCGTAGATTTATCGTTTTAAGGTGCATGAC
Organism: Globia sparganii; assembly: GCA_949316385.1. Classification (NCBI taxonomy): domain Eukaryota; kingdom Metazoa; phylum Arthropoda; class Insecta; order Lepidoptera; family Noctuidae; genus Globia; species Globia sparganii. The sequence continues at coordinate 18,991,318 of OX438655.1, forward strand.
CTATGCCTATAGACATAATCAGCTGTTAGGAAAAATACATCGTGTTCAAACGGTGCAAAAACTTAAAAAATCATTTGCGACTAAACTACTGTTTCAATTTAATTGATTTTTGGTAGAGAGCTTGATAATGATACCTAGTATAGGCAGTTTAAAGGAAATCCCATCTGTCGTATCAACTTTGTATATAGGTACTTAAATTGTACACCACAAAAATACATAACAAAAAAAAATTGATCGAATACAAAAAATATACATACATGGGTATTTTGTTCTCCTTTTAGGTTTAAATAGCCTAATTTACTCCGACTTTATCGTATTAAATCATCGGCAATTAAATTCAAACCTGAGCTGGTTATCACGTGTATGTTGAACTTCGTCAACACGATCGGTAAGATGCAGGTCCTACGAGCATCTGAGTCTTCCTAAAAAAATGCAATAATATCTCTAATCGATCCGGTCAGTAGGCGTGATGTCAGTCCCGCCAAGATAATAAAACAAAAGAATAGTTTCTCTAATCCATCTGACCAGTATGAACGCAACTTCCTATTTTTCCGGAAAACCTATAATAGAGCAGTGGACGTATTAATGAAAAGAAAAACAAAAGTCAAAAGCGTGAGCGCAATATATTAGTTAGGTACGACATCCCCGAATGAGGCAGGCCGATAAAGAGATTTGTTTTAACTTAAAAACATTTTGCCTCGCTTTCGGGGATATAATTAGCATTGGCTTCCGCAAAGCAGCGAGTAATGGCTTAGATATAACTGCAGTCGAGATTACACTTTATTACATGTATGTTATAGTCCCCAATGCTTTGACAATTTACCTACATACAGGATGGAATCAAACATCGACGCGCAAACTGTAACAATGAATTCAGCATATGATTGTAGATGAAATGAGGTGTTCAGCACCCTAATTGCGTAACACACTATTACTCTCAATTTGAATAATTTTGAAGCATATTTTTAATCCATTGCTCCAGATGTTCGAAAAATGTGTCTGCTCAACAACGCAAATAACGCAATGTATGTTGTTGAACTGTCAAAATGAAACCCACTGCTACTGATAGTGTGTTACGCAATTAGGGTGCTGAATCATGTACTGAATCTATAGTAATAGTGTCCCTACCACACTATATAAGGTGTTAAAAAATTAACCCTACAAACGTTAAGAGGTGCTTTAGACCATCGAACTGAACAACTTTCAATAGGGGACCAACTCTGAAATCACGAAAAAAAATCTGCTGTTTAGTACAAAAGTTCAATACCTACTTGACCAAAATGTATTTAACAGCTGATTTATTTTTTCGTGATCATATTTAGATCAACATTCAACCAACACTGACCTGCAAATTGCAAAAAACGAAGAAGAAAATTTGAATTTCGCCGAATTCCCTGACGCTTTCGCCTTAAAGAAATCGCAGCCTGTAAGTGAGGACTTACTTTTGCCGATAGTTCCTATTCACATGTTCTATGTATTTTCAATTCCACCGATAGTTTCCAGGAGCAAGCCTTGATTTCGTATACGTAATGTAATTGGGATAAAGGGAAACCTTATTGTAGAGCTGTTGGACTTTTACGACGAGCTTTGGTAGATATTACCAATTTAGACACAAACTTTGGTCAACACAATAATTAAATAATGAAAATAACCTGAAAAGCTATGAGATAGGTATATCTAGTTCTTATACAAGGTGTAACATAATTAACGCAAGAATTCATTCACCCCAATTAGAGTATTGAGTTAAAAGCATACCAAAACCAAAACAATACCAAAACTTATTTTTTTAAAGCTTGCTATTTTTTTAAGAAAATTGTGTTGACACTAGCATTACTTTATGCATTTAAAATTGAGTCTTATTGCCTTGATATGAGGTTAAATTTTATTTGTCTTAATCGGCGGTTAGTATGAAATAATACATTTTTTTTTTAAATACCTTTATTAAAAGTGACTGAAATCGATTCACTAGTCGATTATGAACAAACTACTTTCAGGACTTGCGTTTATTCTGTTACACCTAGTAAATTGTATACAGGCAGACGACAAACAAAACTTCTCTGAATGCCTTCATCATTATCATCATCATCATTTCAGCCGAAAGACGTCCCCTACTGTACATAGGCCTCCCCCAAGCATTGCCAATTCGAGCGGTCCTGTGCTTTTCGCATCGAGCTGATTCCTACGGCATTCACAAGGTCATCGGAATGAATGCCTTTGCTTGAATACAAACATATCATATTGTAACAAGAAATTGGATTATTCTGGACTAGCTTTTGCCAGCGACTTCGTCCGCGTGGAATAATGACTTCCGGAAATTGAGGCACTAACTCTCATAGAGTTTAACCGATGTGCTCTTTCTGTGTGTTCTTTCTTCTGCCGATTCTTGAGAACGCGTATTTCTCATTCAACGCGTTTTTCAAGACAATAGCGGGCGGACGCCGGCGTCCGCTTGGGGCTTGAATAACTAAAAATATATAACTACGTCTATGAATGAATGAATGAATTGCACCGATCCCAGCGTGGTTAAACCAGACTCGATTAATCGAATGAACCCCAAGATTCGCACTAGCTTCTGTAGCCTCATGATCATGGTGCTACAGCGGCCATTGCATATCAAGGAATAGACCGGGGGGCGCGGTAATTGGTAAGGAGGACGTGCCCGTAGGATAGGGAAGGATTTAAGAGCCTACCGGATATGCATCCTAGAGCAAGCATTGGACTAGTGGAGAGATGGGTAATTATTATCTATGGATGGGCATCTTCTAACGACCTTGCCGCCAGGCTGGTTCAGGTCGAGCTTCATCGGCGAGTCTTTTGGCGGAGTGTTACTGCTTTCTCGGTTCTTTTGTATGTCATTGTTCTGTTGTATTGTGTTAGATGTTGCTGTTATCGATGTCATCTTCGGAAGTTTCGCTACTATCCGTTTCCGGTTTATTGTAAATCTCACTAGCAGCGATCTTGATCTTACTTTTGTCTTCCGCTGTATCCATCCAGAAATTGATTCCCTTGTCGAAGTACTTCATGTCCTGATTTAAATTGTCGTTCCATGTGTAAATAGGTCGGCCGACCTTCTTGGATTTGGCTTTGTATTGCATTGCTGCATGTAGCAGGTGTGGTTTGCGACGCCTGTAGACATGTGCGAGGTAGCACATCCTATGGTTCTTGATGCGTTTGGTTACTGTTTTTCCGTCTAATATTTCATGCATTTTCTTTTGTCTTGGTTTATTTCTAGAGTGGTTAATCAAGTCCCTCATGATAACTCGCTCATATTTTCTGAGTCTTGATCTGTTAGCTTTAGTAAGTGCCGAAACTTTCAAACCGTGTATCATGCACGGTACGATCACCATTCGATACATGAGTCTGGCTAATTTCCAGTCCATATTTGAATTATTTATGAATGGTAGTAACGATTTGGCGTTTTTCATGGCCTGTTCGCAACGTTTTTTTATAGTGCTTTTTCTACTTAATGTAGATGTTATGTATGTACCTAGGTATTTAACTTCTTCACATGTTGGTATACTTATTCCATTAAGGGTCACGTGGGTCGTTATCTGTGTAGCTTTGGGGTCCCTAATTAGTATTTTTGTTTTTGTTTCGTTTATTTGGAGGCCTACACTGTTTAGTAGGGGTTTAATATGGTATATGATACCTTCTAATCCTTCTAGGTCATCTGTAATAAAGATAAGGTCATCCGCAAATGATAATACTAGAGGGAGTGAGATTTCGCGATCCTGGTCAAGTTTTATTAATTGTGTTTCTTCGTCGAGGGTTCTAAGGACTTCGTCGATGACCAGTGTAAACAGGCGAGGGGACAGAGGGCAACCTTGTTTGACTCCCTTTCCTTTAATAATCCAACTGCTTTGCTGGCCACACCATTTGATGCATGTTCGTTCATTCATGCATACCTTGATTATCCTGTTGGTTAGCGATTTGTTGGTTCGTTGTAATAAGATATCTCTTAGTGCATTGAGGTCGACGTTGTCAAATGCCTTTTCAATGTCGAGGGCGAGTACATTAATTCTTTTACCTGCTCGCCATTCTTCGTCTAAGACCCTTTTAAGCGTGAATATATGGTCGTCTGTTGATCTATTGTTTAAAAAGGCCGCTTGGTAGTTGCCCAACTCCGTTATTATCTCATCTAGTTTTTTTAATACGTAGGAGGCGTAAATTCTGTAACCCGTATTGCAAACCGATATGCGGCGATATTCATTCTCATTTTTAGGGCTATTGTTTTTTGGAATTGGTACCTGTACGGTCTCCAACCATGTGTCAGGTGCTTCGTTCAGTGTCCAGGCTTTGTTCATGTGTTTGGTGACGGCTTCTTGTAATATTTGGGGCATTGCTTTGTATAATTCGATTACCACTTGGTCCGTTCCGGGGGCTGTCCCGTTCCGCATTTTATTAATGATTGCCATTACGTCGTCCGTAATAGGTCCCTCACCCTGTACTTCGGTTATCGGCTTTTTTATATTAACTGTTGGTATAAGATGGCCCTCGGATTTTTTTAAAATTTGCTCCCATTTGGTCATTGGTATATAAGTAGATCTTTTTCGACGTTTTGTTTGAAGTTTGTTCCTGCTGTAAAAAAAGTATAGCATCTGCATGCGTTTTGCAGGGTGTTTTTTCCCCAATCCATTGAGGCAGGCCCTGCATGCTTTTTGCTCTTCCTGATATTTAAGGGTCCCTATCAATTTCGCGGTCTAAAAACAGAAAATTCAAGTTTCTTCAGCGCAAATCTCTCAACAACCTTAAGTTAACTAGTTTTTCTTCAAATACACAGCCACTCATCAACCATTAATCTAGTAAGTGTACAATTTTAAATTTTGATAACTACTTAATATAAATTACAAAAAATTAAAATCTAACACATGTTTTTACGTAAGCACGAAACACCATGTTTTTCAATTACTTTCATAACTTACTGGCAGCAAATAACAATCTAAAAAAAAATTATAAATACTGGGCATATACTAAATTAGTAAGTGTACAATTTTGTTTTTTAAAGTTTAATGATTTAGTACTCGTAAAAAAATGTTAATCACGCTGAAAAAACCCAATAAAATCATGTGCAAAACCCTTGTCTACGCGTATGAATTTATTGAAAATAATAATAAATGTTAAATGTTTTAAAATTTAAGGTATTTATCTACCAAAATCAATAATTATATTTTTATTTTGACTACTTATTTAATTGTAGTAAAATATCTAAATGATGCCTCATAAACTTAAATTCGATCGTTCGTTTACTAAAATTGAAATTCTGAGACTTACTAGATAAATAGGTGATAAATAACTGTGCATTTAAAAAAAGAATGTAGATAACTTAAGGTTGTTGAGAAAATTGCGCCAAAAAAAACTGATTCTCCGCTTTCACCCCGCGAAATTGATAGGGACTCTTAACCTTTTGAAGTGTTGCCTGACATTCTTTTACTCGGTTGTGCCTATTTGGATTATCTGGTTGCCTGCTTTGTAGGAATTTAGCCTTTTGTAGGTTAGCAAGAGCTAGTCGATGATCTCTGGAGAGAACTGGCTGAAAAATAAGAGTTTCCTGAGCAGCCGATTTTAATACTTCCGTTATGGTATTCCAGGGTATTTCGATGAGTTTGTCCGTTGAGTTGATCCCTTTATCTTTTAGTTTTTTTGTTATGCAATCTTGGTATTTTGTTTTTGTGAATTTACTATTGAGAGCGGCATAATAGCATTGTTTATAGTTAAATTCCTTGGCCGCAATTGTTGTTTCCTTCGCGGCTTGCTGTTGTCTTTGTGTAATAATGTGTTTGGTGCTTTCTTTCTTGTTTGAAATTCGATTTGTTCTTATTAGACCCCAGATTATTTTATGGTCGGATGTGCCCCTAGCGGCCCATTCGCCTTTAATAAAATCAAAAAGTTTTTCTGATGCATGTGGCGTTATAATGTGATCCAGTTGGGATTTCTGAATGCCCTTTGACCACGTTATCCTGCACGATGATCTCGCTTTTGTCGTTTCTATTTGCAGTTTTTCCCTGTTGGCTATATCCATTAACATTTCCCCGTTGTAGTTAGATAAGTCATGGTGTAGGTTTTGTTGGATCAGCCCTTTGCGTTGGAAACTTTGTGTATCATGTCGACCAATATGTGCGTTAAAGTCGCCAAGAATTATTAAAGTACATTTCCTTGGTTTTTGTCTGATCAAGTTTAATAAGCCTGTGAAGGATCTGTTTGCTATAGATGTACAACAGTTTATGTGAGAATTGATTATATACGGATGAGCAGGCTTGTCATTTTCCCTGTTAACTTGAAGAGTAGCTGACATCGCGTCTGTATCCTTTTTTCTGTTAACTAATTCAATTTGAGCATCTTTTCTGATTAGAATTGCAAGTCCCCGATGTGTTTTACCTGAGGTTCCATAGAGGTGCCATTCGTAGTGTGTAGAGTTGTATGCTCCTGAGTTCATACCTGTTACTTGTAAGCAGGCTACATGAATGCCCCTAATTGAAAGTTCAGCGTCAATTTTATCTTTTTTGGTCGGTTTTGAGGCCCCGCGGACGTTCCAAGTTGCAATACGCAAGTCTAGGCAAGTGTACTTTATTGAGGTAGACGGTTGGTTTCTAAGTATTGTGAACCCAGTGACATCTGCGACTACTTCTGATAACGGTGTACACATTGGTGCTTGTTGTTCATATTGTGTTAATGAGCTAGCTAATTGAGGGCTGTTCGTTTGAGACTGGGATTTCGTGAGTTGACCTTTCTCTTCACGTGTGTTGTACTGGTTAATTAAAGGCTTATTATATAGTGTTGTTGTGACATTGTTCGATTTTTTCATTATATCTATCGGGTTGCTGTTATAGTGTTTGTCGTCGGTCATGACCCAGCTATCGTAGTGCTGGTCCTTGTAGAGGATGTGTATGTTGCCGGGTACTGGCTCGCCGGTAGGTGAATACACTAGGTTGTGTCTTGTATCCGTGTGCACGTGCAAATTTACAAGATAGAACTCGGCTGCGGCGATTAAGATATCCTCTCCTCCCCAGAACGTCTTGTTAAACTGCTGTGTTATGTATTTTGTTATTCTTTGTTCCTGGGAGAGAATGCTGTTAGGAAGAATTTCTTGTACATTATTTAGAAGGGCTAAGCGAATTCTTTCGTCATCTCGATGCTCTAAAACATATGAAGCAAGATCCTGACGGACAGACACGTGGTCGAAAGTTAAACCCATTACATTATTTATTTGATGTGCTATGGCCCTGAATAGGCAGTTTCCGTCTTTTGTCATACGCACAATTGTGCCCATTTTAAAAGAAAAAAACTTTTTGTTTTTATGGTATTACAAGACCTGCTCTGCACACATGTGTTGTGTAGCTTTGGGTTTGTGAACCACTATAGCTGACAGGGGAGCTTAACGCTTGAAATTTATGAGCTTCGCTATTTTTTGTTACTTAACCTTTTTTTTTTTACCCTTTCGGTCCAATTTTGCGCGCGGTTTACAAATTTTACAAGCTAGGAAATAGGTAGCTTGTTCAAGGCAGTTTTGATAATTTAGTACAATGTTAAATTAAGAAAAGCGTGAAGTACTAATTCTAGAGCGATACCGTATTTCAGGTTAAAATAATAGAGTGTATTATTTTGTCCTTCGCTCCTAAATATAATATGAAGACATTTCCTTAAAGCCTATTTATAGCTTACAATGATGTTAAATTCACGCGTGGCGTCAAAAGTCCAAATTAACAACGCAAAACGCAGTTTTATACAGCCTCCAAGCCTCTATCGGAGGTCCCTGAAATATATAATGGAAAGATCTCACCAAATCCACGTCGTCGATATTCTCGGCCGGAAGGCCTAGACCTCAGGCTTGTATATCAGGTACACACGTATGCCACTTTACCACCGTTTTAAGGTGTTTTAATTTGCACCCACAAAAACACAGCAAGCGAAACCCCGTTCCAGTTTCAAGCTCAGAGTCAGCCACGTGTTGTGCACATTGCATCAAGTAAAAACAAAGGCGGGTCAAGACACGACACGTCTGTCCCCTTCGGCGGCCACTATCGAATCAACTAAAAATATATAACTACGTCTAATATATAAAATAATATATAATAAAACCTACTCCACTTAAAACTAAATACCTATAACTACTATAATTAATAATACCTATACCTATAATTAATAAAAGTACCTACGCTTTTACCTACTTAATATTAAAAAAAACTGAACATAAATTAACCAAAACTTACCTACTACTAACCTATTACTACTTCACCTAAAAAGAAATCCTGTGTTCCCAACATTTCCCTTCACTGCTCTGCTCCTATTGATCGTAGCGTGATGAAAAGTATACTATAACCTGCCCAGGAGTATGAAGAACAATTGTACCAAGTTTTGTTGAAATCCGTCGAGTGGTTTTTGTTTCTATAACGAACATACAGACGGACAGACAAAAATTTTACTGATTGCATTTTTGGCGTCAGTAACGATCACTAATCACCCGCTGATAGTTATTTTGGAAATATATTTCATGTACAGAATTGACCTCTCTACAGATTTATTATAAGTATAGATATAGATAATATTCAACCTACAAACCAGAATATCCTTAATTCCTAAAATACGTATATAAACCCGGATGTGTGCTAAGCGCACTTATCACGAGCATCTCAACTCGTAACACACAACGACATCGTCATCTCCTTCATTTATTCCTGCCGTTCGTTCCTTAACACCCGATTTGAGGTGTGTATCACATGACACAAATTCTTTCAGTGTAGTACCTCTACTGTTTTACTGCGAAATGAAATGCGACGAAAGCTATCATTCTCGCGAGACGAGTCTGTAACGCGTTATTTCTTTTTCCTTCCACATGGTTGCCTCCGGCTTGTCACTTCCGTCACCATAGACGCCTATTTGCCTACATATTTGATGTTGGAATGTCGGAATGGTGGAGACTAGTTGGACAGTAAGGATTGATGTCGACTCGAGCGACGTGTGAAGTAATTGCTGACAATGTACTGATGGCTGATTGATTACTGATACACCATTTGAAGGATGAACTGCGTCCGGTTTCCAAATAATTTTGATTCTGGCTCAGAAATGTTAGTACTGGTAGTACAGGAGCTTAACCGGCGTCATATAGTCCCAGCCTTAACTATACCGTTAAGTTTCATAACTTTTTACGTTTCATTGATCGCAGCGCAATGCAGTTGCCTTATTACCTATAACCATTCATTCAACTTGGTACCATAAAGTAAGTATGACAGGATACCTACAATTAATCGCACAGAACTGAAACATATTTCGCAAAATTTTGTATGAACTCGCTACGCTGTTAAAGTGACGAAATACGCGCGTCAAACAAACGCGTCCTAATTCTTTGTAAACCTGTCTGAAGTAAGCATTCTAAGATATTGAACGAAAGGCCCTTTCAGATCGTGCTTTGCTGATAAATTTAAGAGTTTAATCCAGTGAGGGTGCGTTGAACTGAGCGGAGGTAATGAAGCGATTTCCTCGCTATTGTAGATTAGAACGTTTCTTTAGTCAAGGTGAGAAATAATGAGGAAATGCCGACTTAAATTCTCAGGGCGGAAAAAGGAATGAAGGATAATCAGGAACTAAATGAAGTCATACTGTATCTGTATCTCAAAGTAATTTATTATTATATATATCTTTTACAATGTTTAACACATGTTCCTAGCACGGTAAGCTGTGCTGCTGCCGCTGCTGCGGCTGCTGAGACTCTCAAGAACGCAAATACTGTAACCTTATGGGTAACTACAGCTTTGAGTCGTTTGGGGTCGAAACGCTCGGGTCATGGGGCCCGAGAGCGCGCCTCCTTTTTAAGGAAATATCTCGCTGACTGGTCGACACTTCACGTGACCAGAGGGCTGGCTCGTTCTTTGGCCAAAGAATTAGCAATCACATTCAACGTGCCAGTGCTACCAGTCTTCTGGGCACGTTTCCGAGATGACAGCGATGCGGACGAGTACTTCGACGCCTAAGTGTTATTTTGTTTTTATTTGTATAGCTAGTCATTCAATTAATTTAGTCGCTATGTAAATAGTTGTACAACAAGTAGATCAGACACAACCCACATTGACTAAAATTACGTTACGGTAAATATAATTTTATTACGCGAGGCCTAAACTGCCTCTAGGTCAGCGGATTTAACTCGTTACCAAGTCTGTTACCCTGGTTGACATTTATTACCACGATGCCCCACTTCGGGCATGCAACATGTAAATTTTGACCACCATGTTTCATGAATGTTAAACAGCGCTGTGAAATATGTGGTGCAAATGCGCCCACATACTTTTTCGGTGAGTTGATGAGCAGAATTAATTTGGAATTAACCTTAATAAATGTGTTATAGATGTGGCTATCGGGTTTGCCTGCGTTTAATACAACGTTTTAAATTTTCCAAGACGAAGTAGTTATCCACTATATTCAAAACACCGTTTTCCTTTAAATTGCACGAATTTTTCAAAGCACTTAATTTATTTGCTCAGTTTTAAACCTAAAACACACAAAAACCTAAAATGGACGACTACTTGAAATACACGAAACAAAAATATAGCCTCCTGTACACGAACGAATTTCTCTCTATACATTATTCATGAGACAAAACCGATATTAGGTACGGTCATTAGGCGTTATAAATGATGGATTAGCATCATACTACAATATGTGCATAACTGCATTCTTTTAAATTATTTAATTATATGGTAGAGTAACACCATGCAATGGCGCAAAAGCGGGCTTCATGCAGAAAATAAACCATGAATACGTAGTTTTCTTACAGTCGAGACAATTTGAATAACTAGTCAACTACAACTTCACGACCATTACAGCTCTACTGACGCAAAGTGGAAAAAAGCCATTTATTATCACAGTACTGAAGCTAGGAACATGTCTGTTTTATACTAAGTAATATCGATACAATACTTGGAGTATAGATGTGGTACTGTTCCACAAACGATGGGCCACTTAATATCATCAAACGATCTGTTTGCGGAATGTGAGAGGGATGTATGGAAGTGTTGTTAACTTTTTACTTAATGATTTTATATTTAATCTTTTATGTGATATGCAAACTGTGTCTTTAATTTCAGTAATTGGTAATAATTGGCAATTTCAGTAGTTTTGACCACGCGCCAAAAAATCCTTGAATACCTATCCTAATCTCTTTTGTTAACTTGATTAGATTCCCTACTCCGTTTTGGACATATCACCATTCAGCCGGTCAAAATTAAATTCCTTATTTGGATTTCAGCCTCGCAGATGATTAAAATTCGGGACTGAGACCCAAATTGAATGGTGTCAATTAGAGAAGAAAACTATGGTACTATGGGTCTTGTTCAATTTATATTCAATCTGTGGAGGTGAACGGCATCAAGAAGTATTTTAAAGTTTTAATTAATTTGCCGACTCGATTTTGAAAGTGATTTCTATTTCACCAAATGTATGAGCTCAGCTCAACACAGAACCGGTCGAAGTGGCGGTGCTTGAGGGAGGCCTGTGTAATGCAGGGGACGTCTTTCGGTTGTAATGATGATGAGCTGAACAGCTACCTCCCCTACGTATGTTATGTTACGAGTATTAATGTCAAGTATTATGTTCGTATTTTTATATACACATTGACATTGATGAATTTTATTTATACAATGACATGAATATTTACTTCATAAAGTTTTTTTTTCTTTTTTAATTAACTATTTTGAATGTGAGGACTATGTGGGTCATTTCTTTCTTTTCTTCTGTTTTCCTTCTTAGTTTTAATCATGATCTGGCAGTTTGAGTAATCTACGCGGCCTACCTAAATGTTCAATCATTGGTATTGTTCGTCGAATCGTTGAACTCCTCAAGTTCTGAGTTGAGCTGCACGATTTTTGACAAATGCGTGCACTGAATGGACAGGTCCGCTCAATCTGTGTGGTTCTTTCCTCAAAAGACCATTTCAGACACGAATATTCATGGTCTTCACATGACCAAGATTGTGTCTGGACTTTGAATGTGATTGTGACCTCTGAATTTGTTTCGGCCTTTCTTCTCAGAATAGTCAGATAGGAAACACCGATCTCAACAAGTTTAAACAAAAAATATTGACGTGTAAAAGTGTTTGTACAAACCTTCTTACAGAAAATAAATCATTTATCATTTAATGGCATTGGTGGCCCAGTGGTAACGGCCGCGACTTACGAGTTGTAGGTCGTAGGTTCGAACCCCGTCAGGCGCTTTACTTTATGTAAATTATTTCATCACCATTGCTCTTAAAAACGGTGAAGGAAAACATCGTGAGGAAACCGGCATGTCCTAGAACCAAAAATTCGAAGACATGTGACATCTACCAACCCGCACTGGGCCCGCGTGGTGGATTACGGCACACTCCCTCTCATAGAGAGGAGGCCTGTATCCCAGCAGTGGGAACATTATGATCGCGTTGACGCGGTCGAATGAGGACGCTTTATTCGCAATTTATTCTTAATTCTACCCATAAAAATGGTGTTGTAATTCATGGAATATTGACTCGTAGTGGTTTAGTGCAGCAAGTGAACTAAGTACTAAAGTGGAGTGAACTCTTTTGCCGTTTTATATTCGCGAGTACAATATCGTGCGCGCTAGCAAGGCTGAGGTAAGCTCTTCCTCACCTTGGGGGAAAGAGACAGGCTGCGCGCGACAAATAATTCATCCTTGTCGCACTACAGCGAGAAGTGGTGCCGCTTGGCGTTGCACTCACCCATCGATGTATTTTTTTTTTTATTTTTAACTGAAAAATAATGGCGAAGCAGTGCAGCGCTTGTAATTCAACTATTACTGATAGCTTCTTTATGGAATGCTCAAATGATGGATGCAGGAGAGGGTATGATTTAAATTGTCTCAAAATTACATTAGACGCTTTTAAGGCATTTACCCTATCATATAAGAAAAAATGGGTAACTATGTCCGGAATGTGTTTGCTCAAATCCAAAACGCGGAAATATAGATACGCCGGTCAGAGCGGATACCACTAAATTACACGTAACCACAACATCTGACAATGTGAACATCAAGCGAGGAGGCCAGGCCAAATCCTCGCCGATAATTTTAAGAGACGTGGATTCCGTGTTACTGGATGAGCTAAGGCAGTTACGGGCAGATATTATGGCCCGCCTGGACTGTCAAGCAAATGCGATTACGCTCATGCAAGGTCAATTTGCGCAAACAAAAAATGATCTTGACAGATTAGTTACTATAATGACGGTGATAGAAGAAAAAGTCAATCTTAACTCGGCTCAAAATACCCAATTTCAGGAAACATCCACCTTCGCTACACCAACGAAAGAGACATCGACGAGCTCTCACTCTTAATTTGCTGAAGCCGTTGGTCGCAATAAACCCAATAAATCCAATGAAAGAAATACGGGTAACCAACCAACCGCCAAAACGCAAAATGTAAACATGCATGGGGCCACGAAATCTGCTGTACTTGAAACGCAGACGAGTAATAATAGCCTACCAGACGCTATTGGACAGTTGGAGCGTGAGGAAGAAACTGGCTGGACTACCGTACAATATAAAAAACCTAACCGTTTGCCCAAAAATGTGACAATTGGAAGTAATACGGAAATAAAGGGAATAATGGCTATGGAAAGAAAGAAATATCTACATGTATGGCGTTTACATCCGGAAACCACGCTAGAAACTATGACTGATTACGTTAAAAATATATGCGGACCAGAAGCGCCTGTGAAAATTGAGAAAATCAAACATAGAACTGCACGAGATTACTCGTCTTTTCTAATAGGTGTATCTGAAAAACACTATAACGAGTTGAATAAGGCGGAAGTATGGCCACTGAACGCGGAATTCAATGAATGGATTTGGTTTCGTAAACAACCCAAGAGCCCGTTCCATAAGTAATGGTCTAATTGAAATCTATTACCAAAATGTTAGGGGTCTACGAACTAAACTGAACAACTTCAGAAATAACCTAGCGTCGTCCGACTCGGACTTATTCGCTATTACTGAGTCAGGCTGCAGTGAGTCCATACAGGACGCGGAAATTGTTCCACTGGGATATAAAATATTAAGATGTGATCGAGCGGATGGTCGGAAGCAAGGCGGCGCGCTGCTTGTGGCCACACACCGGTTCGAGCTGCGACAACTACCTATCTTGGACGCGGCGATAGACGCTTGTGCTTTCGAAATAGTCTGTGCAACGGTACATTTAAATAAACGTTTTTTGTTTGTGTGTTCTGTTATGTATATTCCGCCAGGTAGCTCGGAAATTGTTGTTATTTAGAATATTAGAAAAATTGTGTGATAGATATGGAGAAGTTATTGTAATCGGTGATTTTAACTTGTATTCATGTTCTGTTAATGTTAGTAACTATTACGAATGTTTTTTGTCATATTGCGGGTTCACTCAAAGTAACACGGTACCCAATTGTTTAGGTCGTCAGTTGGACTTGGTTCTGAGTGTGGGCATTAGCGGAGGAGTGACGGTGGTGGCGGCGGACGAGGCGCTGGTGCCTGTCGACACGCACCACCCGCCGCTAGCGGTAAGCGTGCGCCCCGCCCCCGGCCCAGCCCCTCCGACGGCCCCCGCTGACGCCTGCGGTACTAGTGCTCACTATATTAGACCACAGTGGAATTGGAATAAGGCCGATTTTCAATTGTTATACTCTAGGCTATTTTCCACTGACTGGAGTATATTGTATGGAATTAATGATTTGGAAGAGATGTTGAACTTCTTTTATGATAACATCAATTATATGATAGATGAGTGCGTGCCGCGGAAAAAAAATAGTAGTGGGAATTCACGGTACGTATATCCAATATGGTATACGAGCAAGATAATAAAAAATATACAACTTAAAGCTAGACTTCATACAAAATTCAAAAAATCTAAGTTGAATAGTGATTATCACAAATTTGCGGATTGTAGAACTCGTATAAAAAATTTAATAGAAATTGCGCACACAGAACATAGAAATAAAATTCAATGTCAATTTGCAAAGGATCCAAAATCGTTTTGGCAGTATATTAGGTCAAAACAAAAAAACACTAACAAGCACAGTATTATAAAAGACGGTCAACATCTTACGGATGCTGAGTGTGCTGGGCAGTTCGCAGACTTTTTTGAGTCTGTGTACAGCAAGGAGCCACCCCAGCTGGACGCGGGCGCGGCGGCGGCGGCGGCGGGCGTCGGCGCTACCAGTGCACGTGTGCACATTGAGACGCTGAGTCTTTCAGAGGTTCAGCAGGCGCTTGAAAGTCTCAAGCCAAAACGTTCGTCTGGCCCAGACGGTATACCAGCGTTTCTGTTCAGAGACTGTGGGAGGGTACTGGCGGAACCATTACTTCACATTTTTAATTCATGTTTAAAACAAGCGACGTTCCCTCCTAGGTGGAAGGTCACGCGCGTTATACCGGTACCTAAAGGAAAATCTGGTTCAGATATCGGTAACTATAGACCGGTGGCTGTACTATCGACACCTGCTAAAGTACTGGAGTCAGCTATTCAGCGCTCCGTACAAGGGCAAGTGCGCGCGCATCTATCAGATGTGCAACATGGGTTCCGACCGGGACGCAGCATTGCCACTAACCTACTAAACTTTATGGTGCAGGTGGTACCGTCAGTAGACGCTGGATTTCAGGTAGATGCTGCGTACTTCGATTTTAAAAAGGCGTTCGATACGGTTGATAGTGACGTCTTATTAAGGAAGCTTGCAAAAATCGGATGTACATTGCCTTTGCTGCAGTTCTTCGCTAACTATATGACGGATCGCCAGCAATATGTAGATTACAATGGCTGCGAATCTCGACCGTATTACACCAGGTCCGGCGTGAGCCAGGGCAGCAATGTAGGGCCTCTCGAGTTTATTATAATGATAAATGACTTACCGGAAGTTGTCAGACATGGGACTTGTTTATTGTTTGCAGATGACCTGAAATTGTTGCTCGAGGTTAGGGAGCACTCAGATTGTGAACGCCTGCAGGACGACATCACCCGGGTGGTTGATGTCGTCCTGCGTCCTGGTGCTCGGTGATGTCTTTCACTAGAGCCCGAACTCCATTAAATTACCAATACAAGGTAGAGGATGCGCCGATGCAACGAGTGTCTCAGGTACGAGACTTAGGGGTAGTCTTCACTCAGGATCTAACCTTCCGTGAGCATATCAATAAGATATGTAAGAAGGCATACAGAAACCTAGGTTTCGTACTCAGACAGGCTCAGGGGTTTACCAACATCACGACGCTCAAGGTGTTGTATGACGCACTAGTCAGGTGTCACCTTGAACATAGTGCAATCATATGGGCTCCTCATGAGGCAAAGTATAGTGTCATGTTGGAACGTGTCCAAAATAAGTTCACAAGGCACTTGTACTTCAAGTTGTATGGGGTATATCCATTTTACCCATTGATGTACCCTACACTATTTGTGCTGGGTATGGTAGGGTACAACGCATTAAAGGTGCGGCGGGACTTTGCACTCGCAGCGTATGTAGTGAAGCTACTGCGTGGCGGGGCGCATAACCCGGGAGTGCTACGGCACCTGGAGCTTTGCGTGCCAGACCGGTACGTGGGGAGGCGGCGGCGCCCGCCCCTGCTTGCTGTGCCTGCAGCCAGAACCAACCTACTGGCGAAAACTCCTCTCACTAGAGCCATGCGTGTGGTGAACGAGGTACACGAGAGGGTTGATGTATTGTGGTGCAACTTGAGTGAATTCGCAAAAGTTACGCTTTATGTAATATGTTATTTAGATGTAAGTTAAGATTTAGTATATTGTATGTCATTTTATAGGATGTAGATTAAGGATTTAGCATGCATGGCCTCTCTATCGCATTGGATCGCTGATCTGTAATGGTAGTTGTAGGTTAGACTTGGATAAATAAATAAATAAATAAATTATAGGCTGATTATGTTATGTTATCATTTAATGGCAGGTCCTTCAATTTTATCGAAGAATTTCAATCAGCATGTTTCAAGGGTTATCCTTACCACAAATTGTTAGAAATAACAGAGATACTTTCAGGATTCTATTCAAGTTGACATTGAACATAAATTCTTGCAGATTCGCTCACATACCAGACACATTGCGACTCACGATGTAATGATACGAGTCTAGCTTTAAAATGTCTGGCTACTTAGAAATACTACCAGTATAAAATGGTTTCTAAAATTTTGGTGCAAATATGAGAATGTTCACCTACCCTACATTATGTACTTTTAAGGAAAATACTAACTACTGATTGATTCTGTTAAAAATAACACGATATTATTATTTAGAGTTAGATTTTCTCAAAATATCGATGAAGCTAGTGCTTAAAATCAAATATTGTCTTACGACCAAGAATTCCTAAGTGTTAGGTATCTCGGCTTTGCTAACGCCTCGCCGAGACAAGATTCTGCTCGGCAATCCGATAATCCCATCGTGACGATTGGAAGATTAGCCTACGTCATCCTACATTTATGCAAAATGTTAACTTTTGTAAGTAACTTTTCTCACTAAGGGCTGATTTTACCAAAGTCAGATATCTTTTAATCGTGGAATAAAATTGACATCTGACAGTTCTAGTATGGAAAACCTGTCAAAAATTCAAAATTTATTCTCAGGATAAGACTTATTCTAGGTATAAAAGTCTGGTGAAATTCGCCCGTATGAAAGAAAATTCTAAGCTCTTATTCACACATTAGTGTTTGCAAATAATACAATAACCATTTGTAGTACAGAGCGTTTATATTCGTCGTTTTCTCTTTAACATACCCACAATTAGCTTTGAGAAAACCGCTTCCCCTTTGCCAAGGAAAATAAATCGTGAAATAAGGTATTAAGTCTTCAACAATACTCTTTTGTGATTGATTTATCAAAGGGAAGTGATTGACAAGATATTTCCGTACAATAACGTCGTCGACCAAAATTTTAACAAGTCTCGTAATTAGAATATTGTAAGACACAGTTTTAATTAAAAGGAAACGTGGTGAAATTTATTAAGCTGGGGGCGAGCTGCTGGTGTTGGTGGTCCAGGTGGAGTGCAAAACATTCATGTACTTATGTACAGTAGAGTGAAAGCATTTTGGTATTATAGTTTTATTGTTCTCTGCATTTGGTTTAATGCGACTTTCATTGCTGTATAGAGTTTGATACCTCCATAATCTATCCACCTTGGGATTTCGATCAGTATTCTGGTATGCCCTCTCTGGTGATACCCTGCCCGTGGGAATCGTCACGAAATTACCTATTATGAAACACCAAGTATCACACTATAAGCGGATGTGTGCAGTAAAACAGATTCCCTAAGGATTGCAAAGATCGGAAGGCATCAATCGATGTCATAATAGCGGGATTTCGTGATAAGTATGTTAGTGAAAGAATTGGGGATAATCGACTGTACTCACATGTGGCATAGTCGCATAGTTGGTTTAAGTAACAAGTCGGACAGTGTTATTGGATTTTTTCATTAGGAATTTCTTAGTAGCAACCCGGAGTTTGGAAGTTGATAGTGTGATACCCTCGTGCCTCGAAAAGCACGCTAAGCCGTTGATCATTGCGTTAGATCTCTGAGAGTAAAGGAACAGAGAGTGCATCTATGTTTGCGCCCACACTTGTGCACTATAATATCTCCTGCGAACCTGTCTAATCTCCGTTGAGATTGGTCACCGTGACCGAAATCGGTCGGGAGGATTATTTACGTAAGCGCTCCTGCACACGATGCCGCCGCCGCGCCGACACCGCGCCGCCACCGCGCCTCTATGCTGTGTATACGTTCGCGACCGCACCGCCCCCGCGCCGCCGCCGCACCGCCACCGCGTCCGCGCCGCTTTATTTTACCATACCACTATACAGTTGTTAGTAATACATTGCTAGCTGCGAAGAGCATACGCGTAGTACCTACTCGCACGAATATGTCCAACTTTACGAATAAAAAGAAGTTAGTGTTGGCTTACTACATGTACAGAAAATGGCATAATGAAAGCTGTGGGTATATCCTATTCTAATGCGACGGGAGCAATATGGTGAATTTCACACACTTTACGAAGATCTACGAAAAGATGAGGGCAAGTTTTCTGATTATCTGCGGATGAATTACCAGACATTCGACAAATTATTAGATTTATTAATAACTAGCTGTGCCCGCGACTTCGTTCGCGTGGTTGTCGAGAACAAAACAACGTCGTTTAGATAAGAGTATATCACCTTTTTGATGATTTAGATAAGAGTCCTGACTTTGGTATAGTTGATTACGTTAATGCTTCTCTATATACTATGTTAGCGGTGGAATTACCCGGAGCATATACAAAAAGGTTGTTTGGGTTGCTAACACGTGATAGAGAAACATAGAGTTGGCCGTGTGAAAAACAATCAAAAGTAAGGTCTACACCCGCAACGGATAACGTCTGGCCTTGGGCTTTATTAATAGTCATAGCGTAACAGAGGCTTACAGGAAATTGCACACGTTTGAAAGTAAACGGAAAATTATTGGGGATAATGGGTATCCTGGGAATGAAAACAACATCACCGGAGCCGCAACCTGTTAAGATTTCGGCTTCGATGACATTTCGTTGGAGATTTGTTACTCTCAACCGAGTTCCATTGCATAGTTTTGGTGGGCTTAAATTTCTGAGTAGAATGATTGGTACTCCGACTTTTAAATAAATTTTGTGTGCTGGAAGACCTGGTGTATTTAGAGAGTCTAAAAACTCTACTGGATAGTGGGTGGCATCTCCTTCTTCTAAAACCGTGTTAATAGATAAATATTCCCTACTTTCTCCAGAAACATGTACCAATATTTGAGAATTTATTGCTGCTGCTTGGTCGTTGCGAGGTGCCAAAATAGCTCGTTGGCATAGCCAAGCAGCGTCATGGTTCGAGATCTCTGATGGATCTCCGTATACAGAGGAAATGAGTTCCTGCTGTGAGGCAACAGAAGAACACAGGCTTTCGACTAAAGTTACTTTACCTCCTTCTTGAGTCGGGTATGTGCCGTTACCAATTTGAAGTAGTAAATTTGAGAAAACCTGCGCGTTTGCGTCACCTCCCAAATATGCTCGCATATTAAAGCTCAAATTAGTTAATATGACACTACGCCATAAAATAGAGCTCTTTAAACAGGCACCTATTTCATCGGCCCTCGTTCCTCTGGGTATTATAGGGAGTGTCTGCCTGAAGTCTCCACAGAATAGCACCGTTAAGCCTCCCATCGGTCGGTCATTTTGTCTTATATCTCGCAACGTTCTATCTACAGCTTCCACAGCTTTACGATTTGCCATCGTACACTCGTCCCAAACGATAAGGGCGCAATCGCGTAAAACCCTTGCTTTATCACTATTGCGAGACACGTTGCAAACAGGGTTTTCTGTGCGGTCCAAGTCGATTGGTATTTTAAATGTTGTATGTGCAGTTTTTCCTCCTGGTAATAAAGTGGCAGCTATTCCTGAGGAAGCGACGGCAAGGGCAATTTTGTTTTGGCTCCTTATTTGAGCCAAGATAACTTTAGTGAGGAAAGTTTTACCTGTTCCACCAGGTGCATCTAAAAACAGCATTTCTCCTAATGAATGTTCTACACTACAGCATACTCTATCAAAGATTTGACGTTGTTCTGACGTCAAATTTGAACAGCCATTTCGCAATATTTCTGCTAACTCTTCGGGGTTGTAATTTATTTCAGATGTATACTCCCTATTAATTCGTTCCCCACCAACTGTCGGTGTCGGCAAGCCGTATTGACTGAGGGGGTTCCCTCCTATACTTGTAACTATATCTTGTATAGCCAGCAAAGCCCTATTATGGCAGCTTTCACGTACTTGGTCAGAAGTTTCACTATTTATATTTTGCTGTCTCAAAAAATCTTCGGCAAACGCGTCTTTATATTTTTGCCACAACTGCCCAGCGTCCGATAGGCCACAAAATGTCAACAAAATGGCAAATAAATGGCGCAAACGATGTGGACTATCACTGACGCATGCTTTGGCTAAAGCATCATCCCAATGCTGATCGCCATCTAATAAATGCCGTGCGCGGCAAGCAGCTTGAAATGTGGGATATTCTATATCGTCCACTTTGCGGAGCTCAGCAAAAGAAGTAGGTCCTCGCACTGTGTGAAGAAGAAGGCGTAAATAATAACACTCTGCATTATTTGGGTGCACCGTGTATACTCTTCCAATCACGTGTTCTTTAAAAATGCCGGACTCGCCTTCTACAGCAGTTCCACGTCTCCTGCGATTAAAAACACCTTGCTGCTTGTTATAAGTATAATAATGTGGCACTTCATTGTACAACAGAGACTTAGCGAAATTGTCTCTTTCGCAAAGGCGAAAGAATGCGAGCAAGGTGGTTTGTCTTGGGTTGTTCATTCTTTCTGCCACATTTTCTGGCTGAAAGTAAACTCGCTGCCCGCCTTCCAGGTGCACGTCAAGATGGATGACTGGCGGATACCTTTCATGAATAGGGAAACTCAAAATGCGCCAAACTGCCTCCGAAGAGCTTATGTATCGGCCAGATTGATACCTTGTCACTTCATCAAATTGGTTGTTATTTCTTAGTGCTATCATGGCTTGATCACTACCTTTATTAACATATTTACATATATATTTTATAGATTCGACGCTATTACAAATTTCAACATTAATGTGTGCTTGAAAAGCGTTTGACAAAACTGGAGAATACGGTACCACCCAACTATTATTTAGAATTATTTCTTGTCCACGGAATCTGACAGTAGCTGTGAAACCACCTTGTGACGGTGATCTTCGCCGGTATTGCGGATACCCATTTTCCCCAGACATAGTTAGTTCTTTCAGTGCTCTGGGGTATTTTTTTGAGCATTGACCATCTTTCATGCACGGTGATTCCCTGTTTAAGAGGCCACATGGCCCGTGAACCATATGTGTTTTTACTATGTCATGCAAAATCGGATCTGCATTATAGTCCGGAAATTCTGCACTTATGACACTGTCTATAGCATCGGGACGAATTTTTTCTTCCAGCCACAGAAGAATGTGCGCGTGGGGTAAACCACGCTTTTGCCACTCGACGCTATACATAAAACAAAGAGTTGAACCGAAAACTTTCTCCTTTGTAAGTAGATTAATCAAGACTTTGAGTTTTAAATGAAAAATCCTAGCAATAATGTCATGTCTGTCGTATGACGCCTGTCCTGTGAGAAGTGCCTGGCAAATCTCCGTCCACTTTGGATTTGTTGTAAATGTTATAAAAAGGTCCGGCCGGCCGTATTTACGGACGTAACAAAAAGCATCTTGCGTTCGTTCGTGCATATACCGCGGACCGCCTGTGAAACTGGATGGCAAAATAACCAATCGACCCAAGTTTTCGACGTTATTATCTGATTGCATGGCGTCCCGCAAGTGCACGTATTCTTCAGCGCGTAACCGTCGCTGGTTAGTGCGAATATACACTAAACGTTCAGTTTCTATTTTTGCGTACATGTCCACAATAAATTGGCTGAACAAACCACGAAATCGTTGCAAATATACGAAACTGTTTTGCCTTATTTGTAAAAGGTAGGAATAGTATTGTTGAGCAGATATTTTTTTTTGATAATTAGTGACTCTCGTAGTAGGGTTCACTTGGTACAGCCCAAAATTGTACCCATCTTCACCATGACAATAAATTAGTGGATATTGCAGGGCGTCGTAAGCTCGGTGGGTTTCCAAAATGCGTTGAAGGCGATCGTCGCGTGTACGCAACACGATATCACGTCTCTCACACTCCTGGTCGACTAAAACAACTGCAACTTCATCTGCGACGGGTGCATTGTGTCTTCCACGGTGTTCACCCACAGGACGTCTATCGGCACTTATAACAATTTTGAAATCATTGCTGCCTTGTGGAATTGACTCCAATGCAGCTTTGAATTCACGAACGTACTGGTTAACATGATGCAGCAATTCTTGAAGTTGACCCAAAAGCTCAGCATTGAGCTGGAGAAAATTGTGATTTCTAACATTGAGCTGTTGCGTGTAATCGGATACAAAATAAATTTGGAGAAATTTGGGTTCATTTTCTGGCAGCAAAGATCCAATAAGGTGATAAACTTGACCTTGTACTTTGAAGGTTGGCATGAACGGTCCTTCCGTTATTTGTTTTGCCCCAAAGGAAGTCATTTGGAAAGCACTGTTATATAAACGAATATTATCCAAAAAACGGTTCGACTGGGGATGATCGCCATTCAGGAGACTTTTAAGTAAGTGTGGTGGATCTTGGAAATTTGGAAGAACAATTTTTCCATTTGAGCAGCACATTCCATCTGTCTCTTTCCTCCATTTCAAAGCATGACAAAAATTACAAATTTCTCTCATGTCACCCACGAAAGTAAAGCCAGCATAATTAATTCTAGACGAATATGTGAACCCTGATTTTTCCCTATTGTCCCAAGGTAATAAAATATTTGCATCGTCATTTTCCATGGACTCATCAGCTCCGCTATTTGTTTCTCTATTCATATGGTATCGAGCTCGTTCTATTTCTAGGCGAGATTGACGTTGTTCTGCTGTTTCTGCTCGTCTTAGTTCATCTATTCTTTCCCTTTCAGATGCAAGATAACTTTCATTGTTTCTTTGTACACCTACATAGTTATGTCTAGCTATTTGTAATCGTTCTTCTCTTTGGGAGAGAGATTCAGACTCGCGCGAGAGAGCGTGTCGCTCTCGGTCAGATGACAGACGTGCTTGGCGTTCCTCGATACTCTCTTGAGAACGCAAAGTCGCGGTCCGAGTTCTTTGCGAACTTAAGCGCGACTCCCTTTCTGTGAAAGTCTCTGACTCGCGTGAGAGAGACTGGCGCTCCCGATCAGCAGACAGCCGAACTTCGCGTTCCTGGATATTCTCTTGAGAACGCAAAGTCGCGGTCCGAGTTCTTTGCGAACTTAAGCGCGACTCCCTTTCTGTGAAAGTCTCTGACTCGCGTGAGAGAGACTGGCGCTCCCGATCAGCAGACAGCCGAACTTCGCGTTCCTGGATATTCTCTTGAGAACGCAAAGTCGCGGTCCGAATTCTTTGCGAACTTAAGCGCGACTCCCTTTCTGTGAATGTCTCTGACTCACGTGAGAGAGAGTGGCGCTCCCGATCAGCAGACAGCCGGTCTTCGCGTTCCTGGATACTCTCTTGAGACCGCAAAGTCGCGGTCCGTGTTCTTTGTGAACTTAAACGTGACTCCCTTTCGGTGAACGTTTCCGATTCACGTGAAAGAGCGATGTGCTCTCGGTTAGCAGATAACCGTGCTTCACGATCTTCTTCCGATTCCTGAGACCTACAAAGTCTCATCCTTTTCGCATTTCGGCTACGCAGCGAAAGGTTAGTTTTTTTTCTTTGAGGCATTTTCAAGGAAAATTAAAGCAATAAACAAAACTAACAACACTTATGACTGAATAGCCTACAAACTTAAAAGAACGGTGCGTCGAACAGTCTAGTGTGACAACGTATCGTCTGTTCGTGGTCGTGACTCAACGAATTGGCAACACTAACTTACTGTATAACGATTGGCACTATTGGATTCAAACTACGAAGTAAATCAAATACAATCTTTACTTCGTACTTCAAACCAATGACCAAAGTTGACCAAACGAAACCAATAAGATAAGCAAATACTTTTTTTTCGACCAATTTAGAAAATCGATAAACCAAGCAACCAAAGAACTTTTACGACACACGCAAGAACTTTTAAGACACCTAACGAAACCCAATTTGCCTAGTAAACACGGTGGACGTCATCCTCGCGCGGAAAATCTTAACACCGCGATTCAGAAAATGACGTCATTTGCATAACGCCATCTATCGGATTTAGATTTCAACTATCAACATTAG
The DNA here is from genome assembly GCA_949316385.1 of Globia sparganii. NCBI lineage: Eukaryota > Metazoa > Arthropoda > Insecta > Lepidoptera > Noctuidae > Globia > Globia sparganii. The sequence continues at coordinate 19,016,086 of OX438655.1, forward strand.
TTCTATTTTTAGTCTTAAGATGTCGTTGCAAGTACTATACTTAATTGCGTAACGTAATATTTTACTTCTTGAACTCACTAAATTAATCATATCTTTTGATAGAGTGAACCGATTTCGATGAAACAAAAACTAAGTTAAACCTCAAGTTGCGTATAATTTTTGTATATAAACATTGTCAGCATTGAATTCGTAGATTTTACGTGATGTGCGCACAAACAAACAGACAAACAGACAAACAGACAAACAGACAAAAATTTCAAAAATGATGGAAATGGGTTCTGTTACTTATCTTTTCACACGCTGGCTATTTTTTGTTTCAATTTCTTCAATGTACAAAAATGACTTTTCTACAGATTTATTATATGTATAGATTAAAGATATTGTTATTATTATTTTGATTTATTAATTAATTTTCGCATACGTTGACGGCCGGTAATGGAATAAGCAAAGTCAAACAGTGGCGAATGGCGGCGCGGTGGCGGTGCGGCGGCGGCGCGGGGGCGGTACGGTCGCGAACGTATACACAGCATAGAGGCGCGGTGGCGGCGCGGTGTCGGCGCGGCGGCGGCATCGTGTGCAGGAGCGCTAAATTAGCAGTCGGGACAGCAAGCAGTATCGAAACGAACAAGCGGGCTGGTTATCGGCATTTTAAAGCTCGATTTAAACCGCAATATGCACAATGAAGCTACAACTAACCAACCAATTCAGCATTTACCTATTTACGATATTGCCCACCATGCTACCACATTCAATAGTTTGAGCACTCGATATTACTGCGTTCCTCTGCAATATTGTATTCATCTTTCCTGACATTTTATATGCATGGATGACGAGTTCATTTCCTGAATGTTTTCCATCTATTCGCGTTGTGTGTAATATCAACAATGAATAGAAAGTCTTTCGCTATGAGTTTTATTGAGTTATCTGGAGATATGATGAAATTGTTTTGTTTTGTCTAGGAATCTGTTTGTGTAACTACCCTATATGATATCGATTCCAGCTCATTGTTACCTTTCTTTCTTGGTTTTTGTTATTTCTCTATGAGAACTCATACAGGACGTTCTGTTTTATTTTCATTTTACTTTTGTTTTATTCTTATGTTTTAAGGAGCGTGTTTAGTTTAGTTTGTGATATTCTGTATAAGTCCCAATAAATACTTTTTCTTTTATAATATTTTCTCTTTCTAGAACTAGGTATTTGTTTTCAAGCTGGTAAAGGCGTCCACAAGCAACTTTTGTCTCAGCAACTTATTTGTGTCTCGCATCAAGTCTACGGGTTTGTATGAAAGTGCTGTCTTTGTCGCGTCGCTAGATGCGTGCACTTTTATACAAACATAGACTTGTCCTTATATCAACAATAAACCATGGCGTAGAAGTTGGACATTAGACCACGAAAAAGGTCATCTTGGTATTGGTAATTTGAAATTTGCTGGCGGCATGTCAAGCTGTAACGATTTTTTACTTAATTTAAACTAATTGATTTCTCAGTAAAAATAATGTATCTGAAGGAGTTAAGTAGATAATCCAGTAAATGATAACAAGATTTGAATGTGTTTACATACACACATCAAAAGTGTCTAGGGATCAAGCATTTTTATGCGGATTTCTTGAGATTGAGATGTGGCTTTGTAATAAATTTATGATTTTATAAATTTATATGGATCCTTTTTGGTGCATTTCATAATTTGAATCAGGAACTGTGAATCAAATTCGAGTAAAAGATGAAAATCAGCTGTCAATATTTTCCCTATAAAAACATACAACGCATTGAAGACATTATTAGTGCTACTGTTTCCCTACTACTGATTAAAACCAACGTTATTATGGAGCGGCGACGTCATTTAAGCAGGGAAGAAATGCTCAGAGCCGTGGGAATGATAGAAGCTGGTTCCCGGCAACGTACTGTGGCTTTAGCTCTGAATACAAGTCAGAGTGTTATCAGTCGACTTTGGACACGTTACCGAAGCACTGGTACCGTGGCTGAGCGCCATGGAGGACGGTATCGCTGCACCACACGGAGACAAGACCGATACATTCAAATCTTAACTCGAAGAGCTCCAACAATAACCGCCATGATGTTAGCCGTGAGGCTTCATCACTCTTCAGGGAACTTAATTAGCGACCAAACAGTCAGAAACCGCTTGCATGAAGTGAACCTTCATTCCCGAAGACCGCTACGGGTACCACCTATAGCAATGCACAATCGTAGGATTCGATATCAATGGGCTCTTGAACACAGAAATTGGGCAGAAGAACAATGGCGTTTCGTGTGCTTTTCTGATGAGTCTCGTTTTGGTATGAGACCGGATACAAGACGTATACGACACTGGAGAACCCCTGGACGCCAACAGCGATTAAAATCCTGCCAGGAAGTCCATCCTTATAGTGGTGGAACCATCATGGTATGGGCGGGTATTTGGATCGGCGGAAGAACTGAGTTGATTTGGATCAGAGGCAACCTCAACGCTCAAATTTATGCTGAGACGATTGTATCAGACGTCATCGTTCCTCTACAAGTGCAAATCGGTCCCTTATTTCAGTTAATGCATGATAATGCACGACCGCACACCGCAAGAGTTGTAAGACAGACTCTCGCCGCAGCTAACATAAATGTCCTGCCCTGACCTGCTCAGTCGCCAGACTTCAACCCGATTGAGCATGCATGGGATATGCTACAGAGAAGAGCTCTGCCGAATATGGAGGGTATCCAGTCGCAAGAAGACCTTTTTTTGTTGTTGCAACGAACATGGGCGGCCATTCCACAGCGTGATTTGGATGAACTCATTTTGAGTATGCCAAACCGATGTTCTTGTGTTGTTAGTGTTCGCGGTAGAAACACGGATTATTAATTGTTTAAGTTACCCAATAAAATTTTAGAGAAAACTGTTATTTCAGTCTTTTTTTCGAACTTTTGTGTTAGTGGTTCAAATGTCAAAAATCCCTTTATTAGGAAAATGGCAAATTTATTTATTAATGCAAAGGTGACTTGGTTTATCGTTACTGTGACAAACGAAAACACTTTATTTGATGAATCCTTAAAGAAAATTTTAATTAATATCAATCAGGAGAAAAGTTATTGCAAAAATATATGTTGATCCCTAGACACTTTTGATGTGTGTAAATATGATATTCTACTCCTCCCTTCTCGTCGATACATCTACCAGGATGAAAAGTGATTTATGGTAAGTATAGCTTCGAGTGGATAATCTATGAAAAGCAGGTCAGCAGATTATGCCTAATTTAATATCCGGAAAATAGCAGTATCAGTAAAACTACAGTAATTTCCAGGACTTATTTAATTATTTACTGTTTGTATATTTAATTTGTCAATCGCCTTAATCAGTCTAAAAAAACGTTGGTTAAGATTTATTCAAATCGTTATTTCTTTTTAACATTACCTATTTATGTAAAGAACCTTGAATGCGTTCCGCACCATAGATATAATATTTCCGCACACACAAGGCATTCAATAAAAGCCGGTCCTTCCGGGAATTGAACAAGAATGAGTTTCTAGGGATCCGGGATAGCTTTTACTCTCCTTTGTAATTGTCATTCATGACTGTTTCCTGCTCGTAAAAACATCACTTTATGAAGCTGGATGTAGTGGTCGACGTGCGCGTCTGAAAGGCAAACTGAATACTCACAAGAAATATTGCGTACGCGCCTACGGTCGGTCGCTCTGTCGGCGTCGCACTCTAAATGCCCGCACGCATGTAGGTACACATGGCTACACATCAAGCTATACATATCCAGTTTTAGCTGACTGATGTCTTTCGTACAATCAGAAGTCAGCTTATACTGGTTATGTAAAGCTTGATGTGTAGCCGTGCGTACCAACATAGCGCGTCAGCCGACAGATATTACGCCCGACCGACTGTCCTCGTCAGCGCTACGTAGCTGTACGCGCGTAACGGTTCATCAGCGCTGCACCGTAGTTGTTCATAAGTTTTCATTGATAAAACCGGGTTATACCGATGGCAGCACTAAATATACCATATCGATCTTGGTAGTCTGAAATTAGCTGGCGGTATGTCAAGCTGTAACGATTTTTTAGTTTTAAACTTAGCGAATTTTTGGAAAAATTCTTTTGAAGTAGTCAAATCTAAAACTTATTAAGACTTATTATGGAAATTAGCATTTCTTACATAAATATGATACTCATCCCTGCTCGTTAATACATTTACTTACTAGGATGAATAATATTGTTAACTAGCTTTTGCCAGCGACTTCGTCCGCGTGGAATAATGACTTCCGGAAATTGAGGCACTAACTCTCATAGAGTTTAACCGATGTGCTCTTTCTTCTGCCGATTCTTGAGAACGCGTATTTCTCATTCAACGCGTTTTTCGAGACAATAGCGGGCGGACGCCGGCGTCCGCTTGGGGCTTGAATAACTAAAAATATATAACTACGTCTAATATATAAAATAATAATTAATAAAACCTACTTCACTTAAAACTAAATACCTATAACTACTATAATTAATAATACCTATACCTATAATTAATAAAAGTACCTACGCTTTTACCTACTTAATATTAAAAAAAACTGAACATAAATTAACCAAAACTTACCTACTACTAACTAACTACTACTAACCTATTACTACTTCACCTAAAAAGAAATCCTGTTTTCCCAACATTTCCCTTCACTGCTCTGCTCCTATTGATCGTAGCGTGATGAAAAGTATACTATAACCTGCCCAGGAGTATGAAGAACAATTGTACCAAGTTTCGTTGAAATCCGTCGAGTGGTTTTTGTTTCTATAACGAACATACAGACAGACAGACAGACAAAAATTTTACTGATTGCATTTTTGGCGTCAGTAACGATCACTAATCACCCGCTGATAGTTATTTTGGAAATATATTTCATGTACAGAATTGACCTCGCTACAGATTTATTATAAGTATAGAATAGATTGTAAGTATAGCTTCATGCGGAAAATGCCTGAAAAGCAAGTCAGCAGAACAAGCCTAAGTAAATATCTGTAAAATCGCAGTATCAGATTTATTAATTATTTACTGTATATATATTTTATTTGTCGATCGTCTTAAATTTTCTTAAAACAAAAAAAAATGTTAGAATTTAGATTCATGATTTTTTGTTTTTAACATATTAATATATTATTCGTATAAAGAACCTTGAATGCGTTCCGTACACACAAGGCATTCAACAAACGCCGATCCTTTCAGGAATTGATCAAGAAAGAGTTCCAAGGGATACGGCCTAACCTTTTTTAATCGGCATTCATGACTGTTTCTTGCATTCTAACATTTTGATCGTGCGATATTTTTTTAGAGTAGGTACCTATAGTAAATCTATGCAGCTATTGTTATCGCTTTCAAAATCAATACAGTCGGAAACATTTACTTTATATGCTACCTATCTTTGAATGGAAATCAATACTTTGTGCAGTAACACCGTGAAATGACAACAACATGAAATATTCTTAAATCTCAATATCATTTTGTACCTGACTTGAAATGCGATGGAGGAAATAAACAATTTCTTCAAACTCCGTGGAGTTTATGAGTCTTCCTCTATACCTCGGATTTATAAATTATTTCTAGGGAGCATTTTCTACTACTACTTACAGTATCATAGAAAATGACACAGCTTGTTGACTTTCAACGATTTTTTTTTTTAAGATCAGGTGGAGACGACAATGAATTAGACTGTATATATGTAATAACGACGACGTTTCCAGTCTTCGTGTGTGAATTCCATCAAATATACATATATCCAATAATTTAGTCACCATGCTAGTCGGTTGATCGGCAAAACCCATCGTCGGTTCATCACTACTAATCTGCATTCGCAATTTAATTGCTAAAATGTAAGCAAATATGAGTTTATGGAAAAATAACTTTAAATAATAATAAAGTTCATTTTACGCTACAATTTCAAACTACTTTATAACTTTTTCAATAGTGCTAGTCACTCTGAAATCAACTTATATACCATTAAAATAAAGTTGATATTTGTTTAGCTTGAAATAATATCAATTTGAAACATAAGTTTTAATAAACTTTATCTAGTTTGCTCCAAAACATCACTTTTTAATTTCGATGTTAGTATTCATACAGCTCATCAGGTACATTGATGCGCAAACTGAAACCATGAATTCAGCACATGGCTCTAGGCCCCTCTACGGTAGAAATTTTTCGACGGTTATTAAAAAAAATGATTTCCACGCCACCTTGTATTTTGATAGTTCCAAAATACTCTTATGCATTGGTACCAGTGTTTTCATTTATTGATATACTAGTTGCGCCCCACGGATTCACCCGCATAAGTTTCGATCCCGTACGAATATCGGAATAAAAAGTAGCCTATTTGTTAATCCAGAGTGTCGGCTACCTCCATATAAAATTTTATCAAAATTGGTTCAGCCGTTTGAGCGTGAAGGAGTAACAAATATATAAACACACACACACACACACACACACTCCCAAACTTTCGCCTTTATAATATTAGTGTGATTGCCTCCACATTTTATAACAATCTCAACGCTCTCTGATATCTTCACAATATATTTAAAGCAAAACTATTCATGTATGTAAACCTAGTTACTAGGATTGTGAAACACAACCAATTGGTATTCAAGCAAACCAACGTAGCGTAGATATTGAAAAACAATACAGGTGCGTTCTATGTAAAGCAATTGTGAAGTGTGTGTGTGTGTGAAAGAGGGCAGAATTTTGAAATTTAAAGTTCCACTGAAAATTAACTCACTCGAATCTAATTAAAATTATCCGGATATTGAATATACGGATAATTTATACCTGGAAAGTTCACGGTAGGTTTCAAAAACAAAATCAGATATAATTTATTAATAATACTGCTCTAAAAGATTGTCTTAAAAGTTGACCGGTAATTTTCCAAACCTTTTGCATTAATAAGTAGTTACTCTTATTAATACCGACGAACAAATGTAAGTAAGAATATCTACTAAATTCTGAAGAAAGTTGTTATAAACGTTTACCCAATAAGTTTAGTATTAAAGTGGGAACAAGAAAACTCTATTAACTATCGCTGTTCACTCCATCGGGTGTGTTTCCGTTTTGTGAAGCGTGGTTAGCCCATTAACGACTGTGTTCATCTACTCGGTAACATATTTTTACGCTTTTCGTGGAAATTATGCTATTACAAGCGGTCTTTATGGCTTTCTGGGTTGTAAATATCTGGTGTTATAGGATGATGTATTAGGTATGAAGGACTATTTCTGTAGGGAAGTTGATCTTATAACGCGTAAAAATCAATATCAAGTAATAATGAGTAGGTAATGAACCTTTATTGGACAGGCTCATATTTGACCACTATACTGTAAAAATTTCAGCGTTAAAACGAACTGAAGTTAAGTGAGCTGTCAATAGTGTCAACCCCTTAGCATCCGACGGAATTACAGCTCACTTCACCTAAGTTTTCACGTTGAGCTTTTTACAGTATGTAGACTGATCTTGAAAGATGATGCGGTAGATTAGTATATTGTCCGATTTCATCCAAAGATGATCGTACAAATGATCTAGATTAGTCACGTAGAGAATTTAGGCCGGTGTTCGTAAACTTTAATGGGGCTCCACAAACAATGTGCACGTTAGGACAAGGACATTCACTCTGCGATAATATCAAGCGGATGGATGCGTACTACAAAGGCCCTAGCACGACCACGCGACCGAAATAATTTTGAAATACAACCATTGCTCAAATTGGTTTAAAGTTTTCCGAAAGTCACAATTACTATCATCCATTTAAATGAATCAACTCAGCCTATTGCAGTATATTACAATAAACAGGTAGGCCCAAAAACAAAAAAAAAAATAGCATTGGGCATTCTAGATATGAATTAAAACTAAGTAAATATTACGTGCGAAACGTGCGTAAAATTCTGATTCTTCTGTTACGCTCCACAGGTTTGTGCTAGGCCCACAGATATCTATCTATACAGCTGCCCAGTCTAACTTGGTATCTACGTAGTAATGTAGGGTCCTTGGCCTATATTTGACACTTGGGTTTGCTAGTTAAGCTGTTTTAAGCAGACATGAGATGCTGGACAACCTTTTATTATGTATATACCTACTAACTTATGGCTACTGCATTCGTATACATAGCTACAATTACAGATTTAGTCTGTAGTATTACGTGTCGTTGTCGTAAGTATCTAAAGCCATAGAATAGTGAGGTATTCCACTCAGAGCACTGAAACACAATTTTTGCATTCCTACCCTTTTTTTTCGTATTTCTATGCCTCGCATTCGGCGGTAATTCGGCAACAACGCAGCACATTTGTATGGGCGATGTATCGGTTCCCTGTCGCCGCACGTTTCGAGAGTTGTGCTATATGTTTTGTGTTCCATGATTTATGTTCCGGAGCTCGTTACGATGAGGGTAGTTATCGCATATTTCTTTCTCCAGTAACGGGAGTCTATGGTCGGAGTCAGGAGAGATTTTTTGTCCAATATAAATATAGCTTATTATGATTGATGGATTTACTCGCGTGTTTTTTTTGAACTTCTCCAGTTAATTTTGGGTTCAAATTGAGCTCTTATTTCGATATAATACTTGACCCTATCAAGATTTCTGAATAATAAAATACTTCAAACATGAAAGAAAAAGAACCGTCGAACATTTTAATGTACCCACTGACAGTAATAAGTATAGGTAAATTGGACTCTTATGTATTCAAAAACAACCATTTGGATACAGGTAAATCGGTCTCTTTTGTAATTAATTAAACAACCTAACAATACGACAACAAAAAATAAAAGGACGCACATCTTTCTGGTAAAAACAGGACACGAATTTATTTCCTTTCATACATTTTGATTAATTCTACCTCATAAAAGCGAGACTGTGAAAATAATTTGGACACTTTATCATTTTCACATGTTTTCATAATGTTTGAACAAAAGTTGTCACAGTAAAATATTAATTTTCATGAGTGCATGAGAGGCATGATGAAAATGTTAAATTTTTGTAATTTATTATGAAAAAATATGGGTTATTTATTAGGGTGCTTATATTTAAATATATTCACGTCTAGCTCCCCACGACTAGGATATATATATTGTATGTAGCTTCCCATTAGTGAAAGAATTTTCGGAATCGGATCAGTAGTTCGAGCATTACTCACTACATATAAACTCACAAATTTTACCTCTTTATAATATTAACATATATTCGATTCTATGTATAGGAGTAGGTACCTCCTTTATATTCTTTAGGTCACCTAACTACGTACGTGTTTCTAAGAAATTATTCGTTCGTCGCAGAAATTATTTTCTTCGCAAGCATTTTCCCGACTCATTGTTTGAATCCGCCTTGCAAGAAACTAGTCTTTCTTCATAATTGGTAAGCAGATTAACTTTATATTATATTAACGAAATGTTTTCATTTAAGACAAAACGTCATTTACTTCTGTGATCCCAGATAATTGGCGCAAGTTTTTATTCATCTACAAATATTTTTTACTAGCTTTTGCCCGCGGCTTCACCTAGGTGGGTTTCGCAAAACATCCCACGGGAACGTATGTACTACTTGAATTAAAAGTACCATAGAGGAATAATTCCGTAATAGATTGTTTTTTATATAGGTAACTCTATTGGTTTGCGTGGCGCACGCCTGTAAATGTTCCAGTCGGCATGATTTTTTCCGACATCTTCAATAATTCAAGTCATCGTCATATTTCAGCCAATTTACAAAATATCTGATGATTGAATATATGATTTATACACTTAAACCTTCCTCATGAATCACTCCGTCCATTGGTGAAAACCGTATAAAAATCTGATCGGTAGTTTTTGAGTTTATCGCGTTCAGACAGAGTCACGTAGCGGGGGGATTCTGTTTTATAATATGTAGTGATTCATACCTTAAAGTTAAGCATAAAAAACAGTTTTCAATGGACTAATTAGAACGAAGCTTAAAATAACAACAACTTGAACCATCTAAACAACAACTTGAACTAAACATGACTAATTCCTTAAAATCAGACGAACATAATCACACTCTATCAAAGCCAGTCGACGCGTGTAAATAGTAAGATCTACTCCTTCATTGACAGCATCTCAATCAATCTCGTGACAGTGTATCAAATACCTGCTTGTTATTAGTTACCCTCGAACATGAGGCGCCATGTATCCGCGTCGTAAGTAGCGACAACACATTCATCAGCGACACTTTCTATTTGTCAGCGTCGGTTTACCTGCGGACTAACACGGATAGTGTTTGTTAGTAATGTGAAACGTAGCTAACTACTTTACTTTGCTCTAGATAGGTGACCGCTCCTTGAATAATTTGTGTTGTCGGCCCCGTAGGTGTTTATTATAATTCATTGACGAGGTGTCAAAGAGCCAGGTGACAACCGGAACCAACGACTGTCATTCGGCGGTCTTGGTATATAAAGATGGTCAACCATCCACGAACCAACCGTGGCAAGCGTAGCTTAACCTGATCGATCGACCTGAGCGGCGCTTACTATTTAGCCAAAAGCTAAATAAACTCTTATTACTATTTTGTAAATATTACTAACTGACAGGTTGTTCCGTAATCAAAAATTTTTATTGCGTCAAGAGCGAGTCGGATACGCGCACCGAGGGTTCCGTACCATCATGTTTTTAAAATTTTCATCGGCGAGGCCTATATTCGTCGGAGAATTTTAACACTGCGGTGTAGAATATTTCAGTTTTTGGTCAGTGCCATCTCTTGACCGATAGTTTTTTTTTTTTCCTTATTAATAAGAACTAAAGTTCTTAGTAATTGATTACAATCTAGCCTAATAGACTAATAAGCAATTTAAGTCTAACTTAATATTTTACGAGATAGATTAAGTTATAACTAAGAATAGTGTCAGTTTGCACTTTTACACAACGTCATACTCATAATAGTTTTTCTAAGCTTCCCAGTGCATTGCTCATGGGATACTGGAAGAGAAACAGTGAGTTACAAAAAAAAAGCTTATACACTAATAAAAATAAGTAAGTTAGGTAGTTTAGATACTGTTACAGTATAGGTTTGAGTGACACAGAGACATCCTGTATTAGAGTGTTCAATAATATTTTTTCACACCACTTGCTCGCTAACGTCAGATTATATGTCATGCAAACCTAACTTATAGAAATGTTTACACGGGATAAAAAGTATCCTATGGTGATAATAATGAAAATTTCTAAAACTAGTCAGTTGAGCGAAAGTTAAATTCAAGCTGGCTGGACAACTTTATTGGGAGCTATGTGTTTGAGTAAACTTGTTTTTCGTAAGTTTATTAGTAAGGGGGTTTATGTCTACAGCGTTAAATTGAACAATTCGAATAAGACATTTGCTAGTTGAACTCTTTTAGAGCTTACCCTGTATTTATACTTACTGTCGGTTTTTTTGAGCGAAATTATTTAGAGCAAAATTTATTGCAAACTTATATGATAAAATTGGTAAAACACTTTGTTCATGTGTTACATGTATAGCACCACTAGCACCGCACTATTATTCACTATAGAAATATTACACTAACTCAAATGGTTTAGTTCTCTTTAGCCTACGCACTATGTCCGTGTTGTCTAGCAGCTGAATTGCCTCGACATTCATATGTCGGTGAAGTCTGTGTTCGTGGGCTTCAGCAAATGAAGCGTCATTTCTAATGTACCACGCAAAGGTCGTCATTTCTAATGTACCATGGAGCATTTACAGCATCCCTGAGTACTTTATTTTGGAATTGCTGGATTATTTTAACGTTACTTCGTTTAGTACAGCCCCAAAGTTGAATGCCATACGTCCAAATTGGCATAAGAATATGCTTGTATAATATAATTTTATTATGTACTGATAGGCAGGATTTCCTTCCGAGTAACCAGTACATACTTTTATAACGTTTTTGTTGACCGATAGTGAAACTAATGTAATTTTTGAAAAAGTGTGCTATTTAGAGACATCGTTTTATTTTTCCTGTAATCTTTACATAAACTTCTATCACATAGAATAATTTCAGATTTTTCTCTATGCAAACTTCGGAGATATGGGGGAGGAATGATATATTTTTTTTAATATTTCATCGAAAATCGAAAACTATGCGGCCTAAAGAAAAAAGAAAAAAAAATTTTGAGAATGTGTAAACTGCGCTCTTTTATATGATATCCCACATGTCTTAGTAGCCCCACTTCGAATTTTTCAGACCCATTTCAGTCGCTGATGCAAAAAAAAAATTCTTATTTACAAAATAGTTGGACAAACGTCGTCTAATACTATTCCAAATTTCAAGTTGATAACATTAGTAGTTCTTGAGATATCCAACTGTGACAGACGGACAGACAGACAGAGTCTCACCATAAGGGTTCCGCCCGCAAGACACAGGCCACATTAAAAACACAGACTTGTATCTATTCAAATATTACAATCACTCGGCCAAGAGAAAATATTAGAATTCTCATCCTACTGAAGATACAATTCAATGTATATCTTTACTCATATCAGCTTTATTTCCTAAGCACTAAACCTACACGTGCAAACATCTTATTTGAAACGCAGTGACCGACTTAATCAACTTCGGGAGGGAGGTGGGCTGGTAGGAATAACCACTGACGGCCGCCATGGCCCACGCACAATGGTCCACTTGAAGGACTAAAGGTCAGTTCACACCGAGACGCGACGCGACGCGACGATACTGGAAGAGGCAAGTGATTTCGCGGAGCGGCGCAGCGCGAACGCCCCGCTCTCGCACGCCGCGCGTACCGGCAAAGTACCACTGCGTCGAGATGCGTCGCTCTACGCCGCGCGGCGTCACGAGGCGCAGCGCTGCACGGCTCAACGTATTCTGAACTCTCACAATGCAATGTGTACCTTTTCGTGTAGAAAATAAAGTATATTTTGAGTCACTCTTTTAAAGTGTGCACGCAACGTCGCGTCGCGTCGCGTCTCGGTGTGAACTGACCCTAAGTGCGGAAACCAAACCCATAACATAGAACATAGAACGCAGCGACCATGTCCTCCCGGAAGGGCAACAATACGCGTATTGTCAATCTGGAGTCAGACCCAATTAGAGCGTGTACCATTGTGTATAGATAGAGATAGCTTCCTGTACATACTAGATACAATACATGTCTCACACTAGAGCGTATTCAGATGGGAGGGATACTGTAGACTTTGTATGGACAAGAATTGACAATGTCTTGGTCATTTGCGAGCTTCCTAATCAAGGATGGCTTGTCCGAGCTTTGGCACGTGTGAGCCTTAAGAGCCTATACTACCTCAGCTAAAATTCACTCTTTATCTCGCTCGCACGATTCTGCTCGCGGACTGAGTGAGAGCGAGACAGAGTGCGGCGCTAGGCGGCAGGCAGCGCCAATAGTTTAGGTATTTGCTTTTTACTGTGAAAACAATGATAATAAAAAAAAATAAAAAACATAATACCTGCTTTATATTTAGTTCGGTTAGTATACAAATTCTTTGAATACCAGCGGTTTATTGTTCTGTTTGGAGGTAACTTTGGATTTTTTTTCTATCGAGAAAATTTTATGGAATCGTGTAGACATTAATCCTCAACATCTACTATATAAAAATAAGTCGGGTTTTCCTTCCTAACGCTATAACTCCAGAACGCACAAACCGATTTCCACAGTTTTGCATTCGTTGGAAAGGTCTCGGGCTCCGTGAGGTTTATAGCAAAGAAAATTCAGGAAAAATTTCAACAGAAAAGCGGGAAAATCTTTTTTCACATACAGCGCCAATATTTAACACTTGCGGATTAAGTTGTTTCATCAAATGCGTACCAAATACGAACGCTGTTCGCAATTATCATCACCACATGTTTTCCTTCACAAGCAATTTAGTTATGGAACAAATACAAAGACGACATATGTGAAGATATCTTGCATCGCTTGCGCATTCAAACGAATAATCCTGACGTCCAAATAACCGATGAAATCTACAATGAAGGATTGATTCTGATTGAGGATCAATGCTTGACTATTGCAAACAAGCTACTGATTGAAGTAGGAATGATTGCGCCAAATCGATCGATGCACGATGCATTCAACCAAGAATTAAATCGAGAGCTGCAATACAATGTTGATACATTGCAGGAATTCGTTCGAAATAATGTGCCGTTGCTGAATGAACAGCAAAAACAAGTATACGAAACATTAATGCAAGCGGTGGACAATAATACTGGTGGTCCATTCTTCCTGGACGCACCTGGAGGAACAGGGAAAACATTTGTCATTTAATTGATTTTGGCCACTATTCGATCAAGATGTGACATAGCTTTGGCGTTAGCATCATCTGGAATTGCGGCGACTCTTCTAGATGGCGGTCGTACTGCACATTCTGCGCTTAAGTTGCCACTCAATTTAAACACAATTGATACTCCAACATGCAATATTTCCCGATCCAGTGCAATGGGAAAATTGTTGATGCAATGCAAGCTCATTGTTTGGGATGAGTGCACAATGGCACATAAGAAATCACTTGAAGCACTTAACTTCACACTGAAGGATCTTCGGCGAAATAACAACATCTTTGACGGCTTGATGATATTGTTGGCAGGCGATTTCAGGCAGACGTTGCCAGTAATTCCCCGTGGAACGCCTGCAGATGAATTGAATGCTTGCCTGAAGGCATCGCCTTTATGGAATAACGTAAAAACATTATCGCTAACCACTAATATGAGAGTTCAACTTCAAAATGATCAAAGTGCTGCACAATTTTCCAAACAATTGTTGGCTGTTGGAAATGGAAAAGTCCCAGTTGATGCGACATCTGGATTAATTACTCTTACCAACGACTTTTGCCGATTTGTAGACTCTCAATTAGCTCTTATTGAAAATGTTTTCCCCAACATTAGTGAGAATTATCAGAATTATGCTTGGTTAAGTCAACGAGCAATTCTTGCCGCAAAGAATAATGATGTACACGCACTGAATTTCACCATTCAATCAAAAATTGCTGGCGATTTGGTGACATACAAATCCGTTGATTCCATAACAAATCCCGATGATGTAGTAAATTATCCAACGGAGTTTTTGAACTCTCTGGAGTTACCAGGGTTTCCACCACATAACTTGCAACTCAAAGTTGGTACAGTTATTATGATGTTGCGTAATTTGAATCCACCGTGACTTTGCAACGGTACTCGACATTCGGTAAAAAGACTTATGCCGAATTTGATTGAGGCAACCATTATTAACGGAAAGTACGCAGGTGAAAATGTATGTATTCCTCGAATACCAATGATTCCGACTGATCTTCCGTTTGACTTCAAACGATTACAATTTCCAGTTCGCCTTGCGTTCGCAATGACAATTAACAAGTCGCAAGGCCAATCGCTTAGTGTTTGAGGGATAAATTTAGAAAATCATTGTTTTTCACATGGGCAGTTATACGTTGCGTGTTCACGAGTTGGGAAACCATCCGCTTTGTTTGTGTTAACGTCAGACCAAAAAACAAAAAATGTGGTTTACCAAAGAGCACTTCAATGAAACGGATAATTTGCGGACACGTATAACGCTTCGATTCAGTATTTACTTTGGATTCACTTTCATTTACTTAGAGAAGTTCAACTAAATAATACTTCATTTTTGTTATCGAAATGAATTCATTACTGTTGTGAAATGAAATAAAATTTTTCCAATTCAAATATAAAACAAACAAAAAAATTTTTCTTCTTCTTTTAATCACCAAACGAAATGTTACATAAAACGAAGCCATCTGGTGGCGAAACGGAGTTCGCCGGGTTTGCTAGTTACCATATATATATTTCAAAATTATTGCTGCAGTATTTTCGACATAACGGAGGATCATGCTAAGCCATTTGAGATAGTATAGGCCCTTAAATCTAATTTGTTACTTGCATTTAATATGAAATAGTGTCATCTTGCTTCAAGATGACACCTGGCCTCGCCTCCTCCTGGCCTCGGTTTGGATACTGCATGGTCCAACACGTGGTCCAGCATATACAGGGTCAAATTAGATAGATCATAATACAAAAAAAAAAATTTTTGGGTTGTGCTATAAGTATAAGAGTTAAGAAAATCAGTTTTTTTAATCATCCCCTATTGACCCCATACAAATAATTAATCACCAAATGTAATTGACCCATCACGTATGCAGAGGTTCGCTAACTAATTTAAGTTGATCCTGTATGATCGCCCATAAGCATTGCGAAAATACCCAGTCTATGCTAAATACGGGCAATAGCTCAATCTATAACTTCACAAAACTTGTCTCTATCATAAGCCAAGTTTTTCTTTGCCTGCCAGATGTTTTCACAAAAATCGATATCTCAGTCGAGCATAACGTCTTTATTCTGAACGTTCGTAGAATAGTCAATCAAGTAAATTCTAATTTCCTTTACGCTGAAAATGCTAAACTAGAACGATGCCTAAAACGTTTGGTAATTTCCACGTATGCCGGTAATAATAGGTAGGTTAAGGCAGCTGTCCCACCGGTGACGAGGTAGGTAAAAGAGATACATATAGGTACTAATAGTTGATCGCTGACTGTTCACACTGACCGCGAGTACTCATTTGTCCCAGTGACAAGAGCTATGAAAGAGAATACTCGCTCAGCGACGCTCGCTTGGCATACAGAACACTTGATGGGAGTCTCACGCTTGGAACATACAATAAGGCCTCTCTTACGGAGAAACGGCGCGTCGCGCGACGCGTTGTGCGGCTCGGCCCGCAGTTAATTCAAACATATGACAATATTTGAGAGCGTTTACGGAGAAGCGACTTTACGCGCGTTTGTCTGAAAGATTCACCGCCGCTGCGGGCAGCGCTACTCCTTAGGCAACGCACCACGCTCCGCATCTTCGTAAACAGCATCGTACTCATTGTAACATGTTTGTATTAGCGCGTGTGATAACGTGGGCCGCTGCACGCATCGCCTATCTGTAAACGGAAAAATCGTTCAATGCGCCGCGAGACGTCACGCAAAACGCGTCGCACGACGCGCCGCGTCTCCATAAATAAGCCCTTATACATACCAGTGAATAATCGCTCGTCGCCGTAGTGCACTCGCTGTTCGTTGTTCGCCAACTTGTTTTTAGTTGCAAACTGTTCTCTACTCGCTTGTCGTAAACCTCTTGCGGTAGGGCAGGTGCCATAAGGTAGGTTGCATAATATAGCAGTGGCGAAGGTACCATACAACTCGATGCCCGCCGGCTTTCCCTTCGATTATTCAGAATACAACCACTTTAGTGAATTCACCATTGAAATATATTGAAACGGTTTATTGACATTTTTTTCTTGCTCCGGCTTACCTCTGTCATAAATTCACCTTCGCTATTGTAATATAAGCACCAGGTAGTAGGTATAATCTCTCTGGCTAAAAATAACCCACTTGACTACTTCAACCCTTTCTGTAGGCGTCTTGATGCTTTTGTTTCTAAAAAGAGAAGGGTCAGGTAACTAGAGTTGACATCTGTGGTCATCTCTCTGATAAGTTTAGAACAGTTTGGAAGGTCATCGTATGTTTTTAGCCGGCTTTTAAATAACCAATGAAGGGATACTAATTCGTATTTTCTAACCGAACAGACAGCACTGCTGCTGGGGAGTTTCTTGCACCAGTTCTTTCATTTCTTCCCAGCGAAAATAATAGGAAGTGGTGAAGGGCGGGCGTTTTGGGGGACTGTCTTATGTAATTTTGGTGTTCGAAAAACACTGAATCTCAGCCTAATTTGAATAAATGACTTTTGATTTTGATTTCGTTGCATCAGCAATGAAAGGGAATGCTTGGAAAAAATATGGCCGCAACGCGAATATCAGGAACTAGCACATTGCCCGCAACTTCGTTCGCGAGAAATTCGTATTTCCTCCGACAAATTCCAAAACTTCTTCCTTCCCAATAAAATTTAGTTTTCCAAATTTCATATTCCTAGACTCAGTAGTTTCGGCTGTGCGCTGTTATGTTAGTCTGCCAGTCAGTCAGTTTCTCCATTTATATTATAGATTTGAAAACTTATTAATTTTAATTAAAATGAATAATTGTGGTCTGTTTCAGCACCTCCGAATAAGTTCGTGTTCTATTTTGAAATTAATCTGGTAGATATATAGTGCCTTTCTGGATACTATGAAACAGCGGGGTAATTGCGTAACACACTAACGGTAGCAATGGATTTAATTTTGACAGTTCAACAACATTCATTGCGCTATTTACGTCGTTAAGGTGACAAATTCTTCGAACATTTGAAGCAATGGATTAGCAATATCCTTCAAAATGATTCAGAATGTGATTGATAATTTGTTGCGCAAGCCTTATTTAACAACTAGCGGCCCGTCACGGCTTCGCACGGGTGGAAAAAAAGCCTATATTATTCAGTGATAATGTAGCATTCAAATGGTGAAAGAATTTTTAAAATCGGTCCAGTACTTTTTGAGCCAATTCGTTACAAACATACATACAAATCTTTCCTCTTTATAATATTACTAGCTGCGCCCCGCGGTTTCACCCGCGTAAGTTTTGATCCCGTGGGAATATCAGGAAAAAAAGTATCCTATGTGTTATTCTGATGTATAAACTATATTACTGTAAAGTTACATCAAAATCCGTTCAGTAGTTTTTGCGTGAAAGAGTAACAAACATCCATCCATCCATCCTCACAAACTTTCGCATTTATAATATTAGTAGGATAGTAGGATTAGTATAGATATATTATTCGGTATATACAGGGTTATATCTATGCTTCGATGTTTTTGTATTCCGGATATTAAGAAAGGTTGCTTCGGTAATTCATTTACTTAGAAAAAGGTTTAGCGGAAGGAGATTATCGTAAAAGATTTACGGAGCAAATGTATGGGTGTGCCCGGAGAAAGTTTCGATAGGGTTTTAAACGACTTAAAAAGAAAAAGCTTGATCAATCGCTGCAATGCTGTTGAATTGTTACGAAGTACTGCGTTATAGTTTAAATAATTTCACCTTGTCACGGTTATCTTAAAAGTATTTTTATCTTTCCTAAATATCTAATATATAAAATTCTCGTGTCACAGTGTTAGTTACCATACTCCTCCGAAACGGCTGGACCGATTTGTATGATATTTTGTGTGCATATCGGGTAAGTCTGAGAATCGGCTACTATATATACTTTATTTTTTGGCTAAACGACGTTTGCTGGGTCAGCTAGTTCAAATATAAAAAATAGTAGTAGCCCACGTCTGTTATATTACTTTTTTCGGAAATACTATGAGTTTTTGACGAACGCGTCCATATGAACAGTCCTTAAAACCTTATAACTGTTTTATTTCGTTTTCAGATTAAGACTCTTACCATGTTTATTTATTTATATATACTTCGTTCTTCTGTAAAAAGGATAAACACATAGCACTGTAAATACTCTTTCAATTTCATAACCTGAAAACCTTCTTTTCGAAAGACTCTGTCTCGTCCTTCACAATGCCATATAGACAACATAATAACACTTTACACAGTGTAAGATTTGAAACGTGTCGCGAAAGAAGTTGAGTCCCCTCTCCACATTGAATTTCAGTTGTGTCGAGTACCATCTGCCGCGAGGGTTGCGGTAAGCGATATTTCAATAGCCCCAAGAGAGGTCACCCAGCACCAGATCAATGCACTCCAAATTATTGGAAAATTTTCACGAACAGTAAAACAGCTGATCCAAATGAAAAGTGTCTTGGCCAAGGAAAATTAAAAGGTTAGCTAGCGTCTCTTCGGACTTTAATAAAATAACGTCGCAAGCAGATTTTTTACTTCTTTATTAAAATTTTCTTTATTGGGACGGAAGCTGTGGTGATATCGAGTCTCGACACGGCGATATCTATATGTAACGATGGTGCAATTATGAAACTTTTTTCACATTTGCTGTTTTTATGTTGATGTAGTCGCTATCTGTAGGTAGGTATAAAAATTATTAAGCCTTTGTGGTCCACTTGGAAGTCCCTGAACCTTCTCGGGACACAAGTGGGAAATTGTAACTCCAACCTGGCAAAGTTGGGCTACCTCGACGGAACTGCAGCAGGCTGTGAATGTAGAGCTATGTCGCAAACTATGCTCCACCTTCTATCCTACTCTCTGTATCCCAATCCCAAAATTTGCAGTCAAAGTGACCTCTGCGCGGCCACAGACAACGCCGTGGAAGTAGTGAAGTTTTGAGCCAACAAAATCTGAGAAAAGTCATGCCAGCAACACGAAGAAGAACAAGAGAAAACTATTATTCGCTTCCACACCAAATTCACAAGCGCATTCGGTACATTGTTCAAGTAAATATAAATTCTGGCTCTAAAATTAAACACGTACTGTGTGCTCATAATATAATGTTATTTAAACAAACGAACAAAAATACTTACTGCTGTTGCGAATGAAGTTGCAACGTGCAAGTTAACAGAACCATAATATTTTGTTTTGTCCTTGTTTGTTACGTGTAATGAAGCACACGATGTTAGTCTAAAGTCCAGACCAGAAAATATATAAATGAAAGAAAGCAGTGAGAACGTATAGCCCATTTTACAGACAAACAAAGAATTTATGCTTCTTATAAAATATACTCGAAAAAGCTTCGATAAAACTTTCTTAACCAGTTTCTCTTAAAATTTGCAAGTTGAAGTGGCAATGGGCAGGCCACATCATTCGTAGAACTGATACCCGATGGGGAAGAAAAGTTCTTGAGTGGCGACCACGAACCGGAAGACGCAGCGTAGGCAGGCCTCCCACTAGGTGGAACGACGACATCGTGAGAGTCGCGGGCAACCGATGGATGCAAGTGGCGGATTGTCGTTCGGCGTGGTGGTCTAAGGGGGAGGCCTTTGTTCAGCAGTGGACGTCTTCCGGCTGATGATGATGATGATGATGATGATGATGAACCAGTTTCTTTAAACAACCAAAAAAATAAGGTCTTAAATACTAACTACATACATTTCATTTTACTGCCAACAACTTTTGCACGAAACTTATCTCACATTCGAGGTCTAGAAATTCTATTCTCTAGAAGAAAACAAGGTGATCAAAACCTAGAATCATCAATAGAATAAATTCCTGCTTAGCTCTTCCACAAGCAGAAAAGCAATTGTTTCGTATGTAAACAAGGTTCAAGGCACGTATGATTCGAAACGACGCCGACGGACAAAATGGACCTTATCCATTGAAAACACCTTTCAATGAAATTAGGAGCTCTATCTTTTTCATTAGACAAATGGCTGGAGTAAAAGTTGCATGTATAAAGTGCTTTTAGAGATTAGAAAGGGTTGAATGTTTTTACATTTTTTGCTTCGTTGTAGATGATATTTTGTTTTAAAATGTGGGCATTGCGGCAAATGGTTAGATTGGGAGTAACATTAGAATGCGAACATTCTTACGTTCGCATTTAAATCTTACCCGCAATCTGTCAAAAAAAACCTCTAATTTACCCACATTTTTGTATTTTTTTTAAGATTGGCGCTGAGACGAGATTGCGGCTCGAATTCGAACGGTTTTAAGTAGGTACTAGAATAAAATTCTCGTTCTGAGTGACTTGAGTTTACTCTTTGTAACAAAACCCACGAGAAAAAAAGGCGCGGTCTACATATTCTGTACCTCTAACTCTATTATTTACTGTCAAACTTTGAACTAATCTATTGTGCCCTCAAATTATCAGGTCACGAGGCCCGTCACCAACTTTATCTTATTGAACTAAGTTTTAACTTTAGTTCGACGGCAACTATAACTTCTAGGAACAAAGTAGGTTCATGTGACAGGAGAATCGACAGCTAACGCCCGTGCCAATAAATATTTTGAACAACTAGAACTATTTAGAACAATCAAAACTGTTTCAGTAACAAGAAAACATAATTCTGAAGCCATATTTAAAACCGCCACCGGCTTTGATAAAAAGCACTGTACCCTAAACCGTTTTAGCTATTGTCATATCTCGTAATTTAAAGTTCAAGATAGGATTATGGGTAGTAAATCTGTTCACGGTTATTTCATTTAAATGACCTTCTTGCCATAGAATTAGTAAACAACTTTACTACCGACTATAGTAGCTATCTGCATCAGACAGCTCATACGTCACAAACCCATGAAATAAGTAAACCAAGTGTCATACTGGTGATAGCATAGGGGAAGTCTTAACATACCCCATAAAGATGATTGGTACGATGTTCTTGTTCTTACTATGATTAAATAAGTGCAGACGTTCGTATGTAAATCTGTACAATATGAATCACTTATGTAGATATTATCTCCTCGTTTATTTGCTTTTGCTACATTCAAATGTAGTCTTTATTTTCATAGAATAGTAATGCAATACATAGCTATTCATATAATATCCTGCACAAGCGAGAACAAGTCATATCATCTCCTCAAATCAGCCGTGAAGATTAGGAAATCATTGGATGAGATGAATGTGGATTACAGTTACACCATCACACATCGACGGAGAAAAGGATTTCTTTTCTTATATCGATACTTAGGTATTTTCTTATCGATAGTGTATATTTCTCAGCTTATTGTCGTTATACACATATATTAGGTCGGGGCAAAAGTATTTTCGTACTTTTCATACAAAAAATATTTTTTCTTTCAGGTTTAATTTTTTATTTATTTATAATATGTATGTGCCATTTTGATCGATAACTTGTTGCCATCTTGTGGGCAATGCCATGATCCCATTGCTGTAGAAGTTTTGAGATTTTTTATCAAAAAAATCTGACAGGTAGTTTTCACAGTGTTCTTTTGAGGTTAACTTTATGCTTCCTAAAGAGTTCTGAAGTGGCCGAAACAGGTGAAAATCTGATGGAGCAAGATCAGGGCTATACGGAGGATGCATCAACACATCCCAGCCAAGCTCTGTCAATTTTTGCTGAGTGGCTATAGATGAGTGCGGTCTGGCGTTGTCGTGATGAAACACCACGCCCTTCCTATTCACCAGCTCCGGCCGGTTTTTCTCAATAGCTTCTTTTAACCTCATCAGTTGTTGACAGTAGAGGTCAGAATCGATAGTTTTACCCGGCGGCAAAAGCTCATAGTGGACGATTCCTTTCCAATCCCACCAAACACACAGCATCACTTTGTTCCGAGTCAGGCCGGGCTTTGCCACGGTCTGTGGGGCTTGCCCATGCTTCGACCACGATCTTTTTCGGACATTCTTATCGTAAGTGATCCATTTTTCATCACCCGTAATCAACCGTTTAAGAAATGGGTCGGAATTATTACGTTTCAACAAAGAATCGCAAATGGAAACACGTTGCATTAAGTTTCTCTCAGTGAGATCATGTGGGACCCAAATATCAAGTTTTTTCTTATACCCAGACTTTTGTAAATGCCATAAAACTGTTTTGTGATCAACATCCAGTTCTTCAGCAATATCATAACTACTAATATGTCGATCTTGCTCCACTTTTTCAAAAATGGCACTGATTTTATCCCTGACAGGGCGTCCAGAGCGAGCTTCATCCTTCACACTAAAATTTCCTGACTTGAAACGCTTGAACCACATTTGTGCTACTCGTATTGATACCGCGTTAGGTCCGTAAACCGCACAAATTTTATTCGCGGCGTTCGTCGCATTCTTACCTTTTTGGTAATAAAATTTTAAAATGTACCGAATTTCTTCGTCACATACATTGATATATATGTTACACTAGATTAGTATTTACCGCACCAAGGCGTTGCCACTAGACTGATGGCCACAGCCAGCAGCATAGCTAACGTCAGTTCAGTGCTCTGTGTGACGCCAACCGAAGACATCCGAGTGATATACGACAAAAAATATCGCGAAAGAGTGCGATTCAAGATTACAAAAACATAATAAATTAACCGGAATTACTTTCCACACGTAAATTAATTGTCTCTGTGTTTATATCAACGTAAAAACGCAATAAAATGTAGAATTTTATAAATTAGGTTCAGTGTTACCACCAAAAACTTAGTTTTAGTTTCCCACATTTGTGGGAGTTTTTAATTTATGGATTATGTGATTTTAAATATTTTTTAATAATAACAACGTAGCAGGGTGCCTAAAGATGCAGCACGCCGTGAAAAAAGGGTGGAAATAATCCGATTGCTGAGAAAAGAGACTGACTGACTACCTACTAATCATTCAATTTCATTAATAATAAAGAAAAAATATTCAAAAAGAAAATGTCTTAATTATTTTCATTATTTATAAACTTCTATTACACATCCAATAAGAAATACATAATTAAAATATTTAAAAAATAATTTAACTTAACGTATAACGCTTTTTATGGCTTAAAATGTTGGGTAAAATTTCGCATGGGTAGGCAACCCCATCCCGTCATTGCATGTTTATGTTGCGGTCTTTGTCTAATATAAGCGACGGTATTATTCTTACGACGTGTGTAAGTGAGACAGATATATGTTTACTTTCCGGTCGGACCCCAACCGTAACCATATTGTTACGCGCCGAATCCCGCTGTCAAGCACCGCCGTATCAAATTTGATACGGCCGTTCACGCGGCTTCACAAAAAAGGGTCCATCCGAGTTTCTATTGATGCTATTCACTTAATGTAAACTGTTTTGGGTTCTTAAATAAACAGACCATTATATTTTAATATAAACAATACTTGTAATAAGAGAGTTGTATTTATAAACAAATGATGTTTTCATGGAGAGTTGGTTTGTAAGTGTTTGAATCGACCTAACACGGGAATAGGTCGATTTATGATAAAACGGCTTTATGAATTTAAACGAAACTATGCAAATTATATTATGATTAAACAAGTAATCTAACAACAGTGTTTTTTTTTAATCCCACCTAACATTTTCATAATATTCAAACTCAAACTTCATAGTACGCCGAGCCGTATGTAGCCGTTACAACACACGACTTTGTAAATGCTCAATTATAGTTATATTGAGTTGTTTCTAATCAAACAATTAATGCTATTAGGCTACTACTTATACCTTTATTGACTGATAACTACCGTTGTATTGTAAAAATGCACCACTTAATTATAAAATTATAAGATTTTCTTGAAGTGTTTACGTAAAAATTTTTGAAAATTTTTTTCACCAAAAACGATTTTTGGGATGTTTTTTCGTGCAATTTTTATCTACAAAGACGTATAATATGTTATTTAATCCACTTACCATCGATTTTACACAAAAACACTAACAAAACACTCACTAAACAATAACAAAACACATAAAATGAATCACGCACCCGCGGCCATTAGAGAATCGTAAACACTGACTTTAACTTTTTTTTTTTAAATGGTGCCAACCTATATTTTTTGTTCGGAAATGTTTAGTCTATTAGTTTATCTACAGGACCATAGAGTAAAACAGTCGCACAGGATATTAGACCTTAAATAGCAGTACAAATAGAGGTTAAAGCCGCGCGAAACAGGCGTAACAGATATGTTACGTCGGTGCTTGACGGTTGGGGCCGAGCGTAACATATATGTTACGTTGGGGCTTGACGTTTAAAAAGTGGGTATACTTTTTTGACACATTTTATAGAGGTTTGTTTCTCTAGTTATTTAACTCAATGGTTACATACGTTCATGTTGCTTGCTTGAAAAACAATTGAGAAATGGCGGGAACTAGTTTTTTTTTTTATTTATTGCATCTTTAGAATGTCAACATTTAATAGTATTAAAACCAGCCAGTTATATTCAGTACTGCCAAAGAGGTTTGATGACTAACAATAGATTCAAAATACGAAAATATTTTTGCCCCGACCTATTATTTTGTTCCTCGGTTTTCCGTTTTTCACGTGTTTTTCCGGTTACACACTCTTCAATACTGAAATAGAATGAGGGAAGAAACTCAAAATCACTTTGACGCTTCTGATCGCATCCACAAACGGACAGCGCCGTATGTAAAATGACGAATTCTGCAATCTGCGTCATCAATTACCTTAAGCATTATACCTACATAACGATAGTATGCAAACGGAATATCTGTCTATATAAATAAAACAAAGTGGGGTTAGTTACACCATTTATAGCTCAAGACCGGCTGGACCGATTTTTATGATCTTTGATTTGCTGGATTCGTCTCCACTCCGAATAGCAGAATAATTATTAAAATATGGGAAAAATTAACGAAAAGAAAATTCTGAGGCGGTACAAAGACGAGTCGGTTATTTTAAAAAAAAAATTAAATGTAGGTAGAAACTATGCTTTTAACGAGAACTAGAAGTTTCCATTTTAAAATCGCATCTTTTCCAAGATTTGCTATGCAAAAAAGAAGTAAGCGCTTAGCATTCATTCTTTTGCCCTCTATAGAAAGGACTTAATCCTCTCCCTCATTTTATCGGTACCCACTATAATCCAATACTTCATGAGAAAAAATCTTAAGCCAGTACTTTTAGTTTTAAAACTAAGCATTAAAACAGCAGAATTATATTGGCCTTATCAAAAAGAATATTGCGACATGAGGTTTGAAACTTTGAACAAGTGTTTCAAGTTTTCGTGGTAAGTAAGATCCTAGATTTCTTATGTATACACGCGCACACTACAGCAATTTTCATGCACCTCTACACATTCATCTCTCAGGAAATTGAAGGCATTCCCTTGAAATGTTATGACAAAGGTGAGTTGATGTGAAGAATATCATCGCGTGTTGACATTCCATTCGGCCGGCCGGACATGAAATTACGAATTGGTGGCTGTGACGGAACACAGGGTTTATAAACGTTGTGTAGAAGATCAACTACCATGCGAAAGCACTAGGAAATGGTGAAGGGGATTTTGGGGGACTGTCTTTTGTAATTTTGACATTCGAAAAGTGCTGATTTTCAGCCTAGTTTGAATAAATGACTTTTGATTTGATTTCATGCATTTCTGGAACATAAATTAATAACCTAGGTAAAATAAAACATCGTCGGGAACCATGAGAAAGCTTTTAAGTTAAACAAAGTAATAAGGAGAATCCTATCCTACTTCCTTCCTACTAATACACACATCAAAAGTGTCTAGGGATCAAGCATTTTTATGCGGATTTCTTGAGATTGAGATGTGGCTTTGTAATAAATTTATGATTTTATAAATTTATATGGATCCTTTTTGGTGCATTTCATAATTTGAATCAGGAACTGTGAATCAAATTCGAGTAAAAGATGAAAATCAGCTGTCAATATTTTCCCTATAAAAACATACAACGCATTGAAGACATTATTAGTGCTACTGTTTCCCTACTACTGATTAAAACCAACGTTACTATGGAGCGGCGACGTCATTTAAGCAGGGAAGAAATGCTCAGAGCCGTGGGAATGATAGAAGCTGGTTCCCGGCAACGTACTGTGGCTTTAGCTCTGAATACAAGTCAGAGTGTTATCAGTCGACTTTGGACACGTTACCGAAGCACTGGTACCGTGGCTGAGCGCCATGGAGGACGGTATCGCTGCACCACACGGAGACAAGACCGATACATTCAAATCTTAACTCGAAGAGCTCCAACAATAACCGCCATGATGTTAGCCGTGAGGCTTCATCACTCTTCAGGGAACTTAATTAGCGACCAAACAGTCAGAAACCGCTTGCATGAAGTGAACCTTCATTCCCGAAGACCGCTACGGGTACCACCTATAGCAATGCACAATCGTAGGATTCGATATCAATGGGCTCTTGAACACAGAAATTGGGCAGAAGAACAATGGCG
Source organism: Globia sparganii (assembly GCA_949316385.1). Taxonomy (NCBI): domain Eukaryota; kingdom Metazoa; phylum Arthropoda; class Insecta; order Lepidoptera; family Noctuidae; genus Globia; species Globia sparganii. The sequence goes on from OX438655.1 coordinate 19,043,638, forward strand.
TTTCGTGTGCTTTTCTGATGAGTCTCGTTTTGGTATGAGACCGGATACAAGACGTATACGACACTGGAGAACCCCTGGACGCCAACAGCGATTAAAATCCTGCCAGGAAGTCCATCCTTATAGTGGTGGAACCATCATGGTATGGGCGGGTATTTGGATCGGCGGAAGAACTGAGTTGATTTGGATCAGAGGCAACCTCAACGCTCAAATTTATGCTGAGACGATTGTATCAGACGTCATCGTTCCTCTACAAGTGCAAATCGGTCCCTTATTTCAGTTAATGCATGATAATGCACGACCGCACACCGCAAGAGTTGTAAGACAGACTCTCGCCGCAGCTAACATAAATGTCCTGCCCTGACCTGCTCAGTCGCCAGACTTGAACCCGATTGAGCATGCATGGGATATGCTACAGAGAAGAGCTCTGCCGAATATGGAGGGTATCCAGTCGCAAGAAGACCTTTTTTTGTTGTTGCAACGAACATGGGCGGCCATTCCACAGCGTGATTTGGATGAACTCATTTTGAGTATGCCAAACCGATGTTCTTGTGTTGTTAGTGTTCGCGGTAGAAACACGGATTATTAATTGTTTAAGTTACCCAATAAAATTTTAGAGAAAACTGTTATTTCAGTCTTTTTTTCGAACTTTTGTGTTAGTGGTTCAAATGTCAAAAATCCCTTTATTAGGAAAATGGCAAATTTATTTATTAATGCAAAGGTGACTTGGTTTATCGTTACTGTGACAAACGAAAACACTTTATTTGATGAATCCTTAAAGAAAATTTTAATTAATATCAATCAGGAGAAAAGTTATTGCAAAAATATATGTTGATCCCTAGACACTTTTGATGTGTGTATTATAAATGCGAAAGTTTGTGAGGATGGATGGATGGATGTTTGTTACTCTTTCACGCAAAAACTACTGAACGGATTTTGATGAAACTTTACAGTAATATAGTTTATACATCAGAATAACACAGGATACTTTTCACCCCGATATTCCTACGGGATCAAAACTTACGCGGGTGAAACCGCGGGGCGCAGCTAGTAATACAATGAAAAAATAAGTAGAGGGAAAATACCTATGCGATTGGAATATCCTTCAAAATAAAAATGTATGATCTGTGGAATGAATGTGCTGATTGTAAATCTATGGAGATTTTGTTATAACATAACCCTTTCGAACGCCAGGAACATAACAATTTTTTCAGTGCCAACATTGTTCGAAAACTAATGCACACTAAAACTCAAAACAATCACTTTTCCATAGAAAGTATCAAATTGCGTATTGCGTTTAGATAAAGTGTTGATCCCTCACGTCCTGTCGTTGGTTGAGCGTCAATCCTAAGATTGCTTTCCTTTAATGATAAAAAAACACCACCAGACTACTTGTTTCTTTGAAATATTATTTAAAAGAAACAAGTAGTCCCTTTTGTAATCTGGATAAAAGAAAGGGTGTTTTGCGATATAATAGGTCGGGGCAAAAATATTTTCGTATTTTGAATCTATTATTAGTAATCAAACCTCTTTGGCAGTACTGAATGTAACTGGCTGGTTTTAATACTATTAAATGTTGACATTCTAAAGATGCAATAAATTAAAAAAAAACTAGTTCCCGTCATTTCTCAATTGTTTTTCAAGCAAGCAACATGAACGTATGTGACGAAGAAATTCGGTACATTTTAAAATTTTATTACAAAAAAGGTAAAAATGCGACGAACGCCGCGAATAAAATTTGTGCGGTTTACGGACCTAATGCCGTATCAATACGAGTAGCACAAATGTGGTTCAAGCGTTTCAAGTCAGGAAATTTTAGTGTGAAGGATGAAGCTCGCTCTGGACGCCCTGTCACGGATAAAATCAGTGCCATTTTTGAAATAGTGGAGCAACATTGACATATTAGTAGTTATGATATTGCTGAAGAACTGGATGTTGATCACAAAACAGTTTTACGGCATTTACAAAAGTCTGGGTACAAGAAAAAACTTGATATTTGGGTACCACATGATCTCACTGAGAGAAACTTAATGCAACGTGTTTCCATTTGCGATGTTGAAACGTAATAATTCCGACCCATTTCTTAAACGGTTGATTACGGATGATGAAAAATGGATCACTTACGATAAGAATGTCCGAAAAAGATCGTGGTCGAAGCATGGGCAAGCCCCACAGACCGTGGCAAAGCCCGGCCTGACTCGGAACAAAGTGATGCTGTGTGTTTGGTGGGATTGGAAAGGAATCGTCCACTATGAGCTTTTGCCGCCGGGTAAAACTATCGATTCCGACCTCTACTGTCAACAACTGATGAGGTTAAAAGAAAATATTGAGAAAAACCGGCCGGAGCTGGTGAATAGGAAGGGCGTGGTGTTTCATCACGACAACGCCAGACCGCACTCATCTATAGCCACTCAGCAAAAATTGAGAGAGCTTGGCTGGGATGTGTTGATGCATCCTCCGTATAGCCCTGATCTTGCTCCATCAGATTTTCACCTGTTTCGGTCACTTCAGAACTCTTTAGGAAGCATAAAGTTAACCTCAAAAGAACACTGTGGAAACTACCTGTCAGATTTTTTTGATAAAAAATCTCAAAACTTCTACAGCAATGGCATTGCCCACAAGATGGCAACAAGTCATCGATGAAAACGGCACATACATATTAGTATAAATAAATAAAAAATTAAACCTAAAACAAATTTTTTTTTTTGTATGAAAAATACGAAAATACTTTTGCCCCGACCTAATATTTTATCGCTACAACTCTTGGTTTCCGACAATAATTGGCTATAAGAAGATCTTATGAGGTTCAACGAAAAATATCAACGAAATTATATCCAAAATTAATTAGCGTAACTAGTAATTTATCTAGCAAGCAGGATTATGGTCGGATAATGTAAACTTGAGAGCACTGGTGGCTAAGTGGTAACGACTGCGACTTACGAGTTGTAGGTCGTAGGTTCGAACCCAGACAGGCGCTTTACTTTGTCTAAATTATTTCATTATCACTGCTCTCAAAACGGTGAAGGAAAACATCATGAGGAAACCGGCACAACCTAGAATGAAAAATTCAAAGACATGTGACATCTGTCAACCCGCACTGGGGCCGCGTGGTGGATTACGGCCCACTCCCTCTCACCGGAGACCTGTGTCCCAGCAGTAGGAACATTATTGCCCTATTATGTATGTAATGTAAACTTTCTTCTATTTTTACTTTCTACAAACAGTAGCTCTACCATGAGTTTACACAGCCAAAACTCGTTAGCGTCTCCGTAAATGATATAAATGAAATATTGTACAGCGCCCCTAGCGGTCACGGAAAGAATTAAAATTTGTACCAGCGCACTATGAGCACTACAGATTTCGATAGGTAAGAAGGTAGGAGTTAGCTAAACGACACGATCTATTGAGCTTACATTAGCGCCTCCGTAAAACTCATCGTACAAGCATTATCGAAATCTATTTGATTTACAGGTCACACTCATGCTTTAAAATCGCTTTCGTTATGAAATTATTTAGGAAGAATTTAAACTTCGTTTCGGTATTACATCACCTACTACTGCGCAACTTGGTGAGGTGAACGACTTTCAAACGTCCTAGACTCGTAATTACCTATGCTCGGCTAACTAAAAGTTAATACTAAATGAAGCTACGAACAAAACGATCGAAAACACACTCCGACAGCTTCGAATCAACGTTTTCAAGGACTAAGTACGTAGCTATGCATTTATCAACACGCGCTACGGTTAAGAATATTCGATATTTCTAAGAAAAGCTGGAAACCGATATGAAGAGCGAAAATTTAAAAAAAATGTAAAATGGTTTATTATTTTAACTAGTGATTGGATCCTCTTTATTGGCAAATATGTCTGTGTCAGGACACGGCGCTCTTCCATAACTTAAATAAGTATTTTTTACGTAATTTATTTATGATTTTATACAAATGTAGGTAAGGAATAGCATAATTTTCCTGCCCATAACCCAATGTATTTGGGGGCGGTGCAACATCTTTTTCTTCCATACTTCTGTATTACTCAACATCTCGGTACCCCGGTACTATGTATAACATCGTTCACACAGTCCATCCATAGTTTCTTTGACCTTCCCCTGCGCTTATAGCCATTGAAATTTATACACAATTTGCTCACGACAATTTTCTCATTCCTCCGTATCATATGCCCATACCATGACAACCGATTTCCACACAACTTTACAGTTACCGGTGCCACTTTCAGACTTCCTCTTCTGTACTCATTTCCTATTCTATCCATAAAAAGAAAAATTTAAACTAAAAAAGCAGCACGCATGCAGATATGCGACTGTGTGAGTGAGAGGGAGAATGGGGATGTGTGTGCACGCATTAGGTGATATTTTATTCAAAGCTAAACGTATGTAAGAATCAAATACGTCAGACCAAAAAGTTTTTAGTGACAGCAGTTTTTCAATATCAATTTTTAGCGTTCGATTGGTTCACGTCAGGTGTTCGGAACGTGCGATCAATCAAATCAAATCAGCGCACCGCATCTGCTGGACTCTCGACCTCTATTTGCCAGCGCTTCCATGCACCGAATGAACGTCATAGGTCACGAAGGGCTAACTTCGCATATACATTGAATTCAATAAAGATCTGACCTTTCGAAACCAGTCAGATGCGTGTTAAAGTTGTCAGATGGGTTGGGATTGCAATTAACTCGGAGGAAACTAGCTCTCGAAGTGTATTCCAGTTAATTGGGGCTCTAAAACTGACTGATGATATCTATTGATGCTGCCTGATAGTTCACTCGCCCTATGGTTCACTCGCTTGAACTTTGTGATGTCAAACTATCAAGGAGGCATTAGCTCGGTCTGCGTGGAATAGATTCGAATAAATTACACTTTGGTATTAACGTCGTAAAGTAGTTTAACGGTTCTGGGGTGAACATTTTCGATTTTCTTTATTTGCAAACGGGAAAATAAATAGCGTACTAACTTATCGTAATTATCTTCTTTTCAGTTTAAAATAGAGTACGACAATTGGGCGTTTATCTGCTAATATACCACAAATTTGTTATCGAATTACAAAAATAGTTGTACAAAACATTGATTCGGTAACTCTGTAAAATATTACGTTGCTCTCACTATCATCTATAAACCAACACGATTCACGGCAACCTTTCCAAAAAGGTAGGTTATAAAATTCGAAACATTCTGTCTTAAAGTCCCGAACGCGAACGTCGGGAACGACCGGTGAAAAATTTGCACGATATCCACTTTGCAGTTCTCCGTTATCTGAACCAATGTTATTTGCAAAGTTAAAACGACGATTTCGGAGAAGTTTTAATGCAATTCCTTTGTAGTAAAACTAAGTTTAGATAATAGTAACGTAAGGTATTGCGGTAGTGAAGTAATTACCTAAGGAAAAGGCAAAATTAATGATCGCTTTAAAAGTTCTTTTCTTGTTTTGCTACAATATTGTGTTGTTTGTGTGCGTAATTGCTAATAGCTAATTGTATACTAATGTGCATTCGTGACTTATTTGCCAAAAATGTAAACTAAAAAATGTTAAATGTAAAGAGTTTATGGAAAAGTAACTTTAATTCCTACACAATAAAGTGCAGTTTACGCTGCAACTTCAAACATTTTTATAGTTTTTTCAATAGCGCTAGTTACTCTGAAATCAGCGTAATTACCAATATGTACATTAAAGTTGACATTTGTTTAACTTGAAATAAATAAATTTGAAACGTAAGACTTTAGGTTAGTCCATGTAACATGTATGTTCTATATTTGTAACATAACATAACACCACGCCTGTAATCCCAGAAGGGTTAGGCAGAGATGCACCTACAGTAGAGCCACATTTCGTCAAATATGTTTAAGTCCCATGTAATAGGCCTAGCTGTCTAGTTAACTGCCCCGTTGGTCTAGTGGTCGCAAGCGCGACTGCTGAGCGTGGGGTCCTGGGTTCGATTCCCGGGTCGGGCAAAGTGTTATTGAGTTTTTCCATTAGGAATTTCTTAGCAACAGCCCGGAGTTTGGAAGTTGGCGGTGTGATACCCCCGTGCCTTGGAAAGCAGTTTAAGCCGTTGGTCCTGCGCCTGATCTCTTTCCGGTCGTGTCGGATTGCTGTCCTATCGCACTATGAGAGTGAGGGAAGAGTGAGTGCACCTGTGTCTGCGCGCACACTTGTGCACTATAATATCTCCTGCATACCTGGCGAATCTCCGTTGAGATTGGCCACCGTGACCGAAATCGGTCGGGGAGGCTATTATAATAGGTCTAACCTATAGCCATCAACCGTTTGTATACTTCAATAATCATTTATTATTTTTGTCCTCAGATCATCGGCAAGCGAGCTGATCTCGAGGCGAGGCGTGTTCTCTAGAAGACAGTATGGATCCGTTGAACAAGTAAGTAAAGTGAATGCCATATCAAGCTTAAAAATGTAAAGGCTTCAATGTCCTTTCAATCCAAAGACGGTGAACTTATCCTATATTCTATATCGAGTAGCAATGCGGCCCAATATTTTAGGTGTAAAATGGCGGGTGTCGGGTCGTAAATTAAAAGCCGACCGTGAACCCTCTTTTAGTTGGTGAACTGCTTAGAAAAATAGTTAACAGGCAATCCTGGAAATCTTCGAAATAATTATTTTCAAATAAAACAACATAATCTTTTCCTGGGCGGACGACATTGTTAAAATCGCGGGTACAACCTGAGGAGAGAGGCGGGTGGAGTCGACTGTAGTATGCTGATGATGATGAACTGTTTCTTGACATTTGAAACATTAATCTATTTTTTAAATTCAAATGATTAGGACTATTTGTATTCAAAAATAAATTTCAGTTTCATTAAAAACTCAAAGACAATTTAACAAGGATCCAGAAGGTACATTTTCTATGCAGAGATAATCTAACTTGTTTTAATTAAAGCCTTCTTGAAAGCCTCCACTTTTTCTCTTAGTTAAGCACACTTTAACTTACTAATTAAATTGGATCGCTGAGTAGTTACACAGTCCAGATGCCTATTATTTACCTATTAGGATCTTTTTATGAAAAAATAAAAACAGCTTCTTAAACTAAAAACTTTGACCGCCTCTTTGGTTTAGTTGTCACAAGCGCTATTGCTGAGCATGAGGTCCTGGGTTCGATTCCTGGGTTGAGCAAAGTGTTATTTCCATCTAGGTTTTTTTAGTAGCAGCCCGGAGTCAGGATTTGTACCCGGTTGATGGCAATAGGCTCGCCCCTATTACATGTGACTTAACATTACTGGCGAGATGTGGGTGTGCTATTTGTGCACCTCTGTCTAACTCTTCGGGGTATACAGGCTTGTTGATAATTTTATGTTAACCCTTTGACCGCCACGGTCGTGTATAGACGACAAATGAAAACGTGCCCAACACGCCACCGTCGGCTAATGCCGACAAGAAAACACCATGTTTTAAGTACAAAATAAATAAACTAAATTCAGTTTTCTGTGTTTATACTTAAAACATGGTGTTTTCTTGTCGGTATTGGCGTGTTGGGCACGTTTTCATTTGTCGGCTATACATGACCGTGGCGGCCAAAGAGTTAATAAACTAAATTCTATGTACTAATCATTTTTGGGTCCACGGCATTTTGCTTTTTATCATTAAGTGACGATATTCCGCGAGTCTCAGGATTTCAAATGGGGCAATTAATTTAAAATTTTAACTAACATCCATTTTTCTATCATCTTTATTTTTTCTTTTTTTTTTTGACTAAGTGATGTAAAGATAACTTTTATTCGAGGAATAAAATTGACGTTTGACAGTTTTTGTATGGAAGAACTTTCAAAAATTCTAAATTATTCCTCCGATAAAATTATCTGGCGTTGGAAAAATCAGCCCTAATTTTTTTGTTTACATCAATCTGGGTGGATGGTTTCAAATATCTGACGAAATGCGTATCTGTCGTGTTGCGTGTCTGCCGAACTGCGTGTCTGTCGAGTTCCGTCTCTGTCAAGCTGCGAGTCTATTCTGAGAGATGACGAAATGCGTATTTGACCACTTGCGTTTCTGACGACATGTTAATAATCCATTAAATCGTTTAGATGAACATCCTTACATTCCTAATACTAATCAGAACTCACAGAGTTTACCAGCAAAACATACACAGAACAGGTAAAATGTTCAGTAGAGCATTCGAAGCGAGGTGTAGGATACCACAGATCGGTGGTTGCATCTGGTAAATGTAGCCAACATTTTCAGCATTAGAAGTTACGGCTGCTGTATACAGGGTGGCAGGGACATCGACGCGAAACCGCTTACCATGGATTCAGTACATGATTCTGGACCCCTCTGCGTTGAAATTTTTCGTCGGCTTTTTCTTAATTTTTGCGTTTTTTTCTGCAATTTTTTTTAATGTAAGCTGTATAAAATCATTATTTCTATCTAACCCAATGAGATTTTTAATTAAAAAATAGTAAATTCACTTGTTTCACTTAAAACAGCAATGTAAATAAAACTCGAAAGGGCTACCTGATCAGCTGTTTTGCAAAAGTTCATTTGCGAGGTCAACACTGGGTTAGTACCTACGTTATTCGCTTTCAAATGCCGACAAAGGGACGGCGGCGGCGAGCGGTCTCGTTATAAGAAGTTATGCGATAAGGCGACATATCCCAATGAATCTAACAGACGCGTCTCATGAAGCATTTTAATCATCTACAGAAATGAATGACCCATTTACTACTTTTATTTTAGATTAATTATGGGGGATAATTATTTTTCTAAAGCTTCATCGATTTAAGTAAAGAAGATTTTAAAAAAAACGTGTAGAAATGTCTTGATAGTCACATAATTTTTCGATATTTTTTTATTATCAACATTAATTTTAGTTTTGAATGCAATTCAACAATGTAATTTACTGTTTCGTAAAAAAAATACATTCATATTCGCAATTAATTTCGTGCATAGGTAGCTAGGTACAACTAAATGTGTTTGTACACTCTAGCATTTTGTTGGTCTGTGTTCGGTGTAGGCACAGGCACAAATTAAATAATAGTACTAACTGTAGAAAGCAAGTGCGGCAAATTGAAAGAAAGATCAGCAAAGTACATTTCTTTTGCATTTCGCCGATTTTATCGGATTTTTGCCAGTTCCTAGATTTCGTTGATCGCAAACGGGTGTGCTATTTGACGCGAATTTGTGATCTTAATAAAATCAAAAGTAATTTTCTCTGTGTGTGTGTGTTTGTGAGAGACGTTCAAAATGAATTCCTCGAGGAAATAATCGAGGAGGTGCCTGTGCTCCAGTTCCGCGAGACATGGTTCCAACACGACGGCGCTCCCCCAAACGTAACCCTTCCTGTTCGACGGTCAGTGGGTCGTCTTAGTTAAGGTAAGTTCATTATTTGAACATTACTGGATCGCTAAGTTCTAATCTTTTTTGTTATAAATCCTCATCGGTATCGCTATTTTATGGGAATAAGCTTTTAGCGTTAGTTTTATTTCCATAACGGATACTTAAGAAGTAACTACCATCGGTTATCAAGACTAATTGTAAAACAATGTTTTGATGTGGTAGGTACCTATCAATGTTGTCGTTAGGCGATATTTCGTAGGTACAAAACTCAAACTCAAACTCAAAGCATTTATTTCAATTAAACCATTTCCAGGCACTTTTGAATTGTCAAAATTAACTAGTCAGACAGTTAGTCAGAAAGTTGAAGCTAGTTGCCCATTCCAAAACGTACAGACGCCAGCAGGTCAACCTACCCCAATCTGTCAAGTTTCTTTGATAGATTTTCAAGTTTAGTACAAAGGAATAAGGTTCATATTCAATTGGGAAAATCTGACAGATTGGGGTAGCTTGATGTGCTGGCCTCTGTACAATCAAGTTCGTCCGGCAGCGGCGGCGGGCGGCGCGGCGGCGGCGGGCGGCGCGGCGGCGGCGGGCGGCGCGGCGGCGGCGGGCGGCCGCGCCACAAACGTGTGTGTGTAGGTAGCGCGCGCGCGCGCCATCCGCGGAGCGTTTTGATCGCGTTGTTTGCAATACATTGCGCGCTCAAAAATGTCAATTTTTTTAACCGGTCATTTCCGAGATTAATGACTTTCGTAATTTTATTTAGGGCATCAGGTGTAACCTTTTCACGACGTTTGTGCGTCGATGTCCCTGCCACCCTGTATTATAGCTTATATACGAACCCTCTCCGTAGAAACTGAAACGGACGATATCTTGTTAGAAAATAGTTTATGTCAAAAATGTTCTTGGGTCTTTTAACGTCTCTAACGATGCAAACATTTGCATGCTGACTTGATTGGCACGAAACTAACACGGACTAAGTAGGTACCTGATATTTGGGTGCCTTTTTTAAAAATTTTCTATGAGTAGGATTAATAAATTCAATTACTACGCGCTTATTTTCTTAAAGATTATGAAATTTTTTATCACTTTGTCGAAAACATTATATTATGGTACACCAAGCGCGTTATTGCTGACAATTTATATTTTAATAAACTATATCTAATATATAAAATTCTCGTGTCACAGTGTTAGTTACCATACTCCTCCGAAACGGCTGGACCGATTTGTATGAAATTTTGTGTGCATATCGGGTAGATCTGACTATCTGTTTTTTTTTTTGCAAAATGACGTTTGCAGGGTCAGCTAGTTATACATATAATTTATACTTATAGAAAGTAGTTTCTTTTAGACACGAGAAATAAAATGACGATATATTTTTACATAGTTATAGGTACTTAATTATATAATAATATAATACAAGACGAATAATTCATATAAAAAAAACAATTGAACAAACTATTCTCAACAGAAAATGTTCATTTTGCTGTCAAATAATTTCTCTAAGAATATAAATAAGGTTGGTAAGAACCACTCGAGTGACTTAAATAATGCACTACCGACGAACTTCATTCGCTTCATTATTGCATATAAACTTTATAGCGAAGAATATCAAGTTCTAACAATGTACATCTATTCTAAAATGTCTGAGAACTACAATAAAATAAATATATGGAGTGACTGCAATTCTCCGACGTTGGTGAACGGTAAAACTAGTGGTGCCGACTCCGACCGTTCAAGACTCCGAGCCGCATTTTTACGTTTTCATAGCTAACATATTTTTGAAGGACGTTCTTTTATTTCTGCAATTCTTATCATGCAATGTTTATTCCGAATCTAGCTGAGTCATGTTCTAGATATTATTTTTTAATCGTAGTTTGTTTATTTAGCTTTTTGTTGAGCGATTATTATTTAGATACTTAGATTATCCGTCTAGATTTAATTTAACAAAAGTTTCAAATCAACATACAAAGTGACCTTTTTGATTGTTGATGTAGCTAAAATGTTTTTGAAGGACGTTCTTTTATTTTCTGCAATTCTTATCAGAATCAGAATCAGAATATTTATTTGTGGAACATGGGTATTTACATAAACGTCTTAGGGTAATAATAATATGGGCGCTATGTCTTGCCGTGAAGGCGTACAAATATTTTAGAACATAAAAGCAAACAATAAAACGAAAAAATTCATATCATGCAATGTTTTTTCCAAAGTACTGAGTCATATTCTAGATTTTATTTTTTAGTCGTAGTTTGTTTATTTGGTTTCGTGACGAGCGATTGTGACTTATGAAAGTTTGAGTTTAATTTATTTTTGTTTACGTCGTATTCAGGTAACTGGTTTAACATTCGTCTAACAACTTAGCTAAAGTTTTAGTCGATACACGATAAAGTGACCTCTTTGATCGTTGATGTTAGGTAAGATTGGAAAGAGGCTTGCTGTGACATAAAATACTTTAGGCAGAACAATATGTGAAAAAGTCACTTATACTTTCAAACAAACATTCTAAAAAGTTCGTTTGTCGCAAAACAGCATTTCAAAGCTCTCAAAATACGTCACGAAATCAATTTCAAAGTCATCTTTAATTATTTCTTTAACTCAAAAGGTAGCCTGAAATTAATTTCTCGTTCAATTTTCGTTTCGTTCATTTTCGTTCAAGTTTCGAAGACGAAATAAAAAGCAATCATTTTAATATCATAGAATTCTATGATATTAAAATGTTTGTTTTTATTTCGTAAATCTTGTTGCTTAATTAAGCAACAAGATATTTTTTTTATGATGAAACATCGTCCGACAATACTGTGAAATGGTTCTAATTAATGTTTCATTGAACGAAAGTTCAGAGTAAAGTGCAAAATTTGTAGAACTAATTTGCTCAGCTTGTTAGCTGACTCAAGTTGACCTTAATAAATACACGTGTATCTGCCATTACTACTAGCAATTCATATTTGTGCATTTACCGGAATAGCACATAGAGCACTAGTAGGTATGTTAATAGTTTTAATTAAGTTAGGATATTATATTTTTATTTTATTAGTTAATTAGATATAAGTTGTTATATAAGTAGATACATTTCATTTCAATCTATCTATAACCTAATAATAAAGCTGAAGAGTTTGTTTGTTTTTTTGTTTAAACGAGCTAATCTCTGGAAGAAACAGTCGGATTTGAAAAAATATTTTTGCATTTGATAAGCAAATTCTTGGTTTTAATATATGCTTTAACAGGAAACAGGCTTTAACATCATGCTGCGACCCTTAGGAGCTGAGCAAAAAGAACATTAGTCAGAAAAAACGCAAATCGAAAACGAAATAACAGCGCGGGCGATGCGATGCGTCGCGACAGGGTGGGACGGGGGAAAAAGAAATTTCACGCGCACGAAGTCGCCATCAGAAGTTAGTTCTGAATAAACAGATAGGGTTTTGAGTGAAATAGCAGTTAAATAACTTCTCCCCTTCTTTCTTAAAAACACATTACCGCACTAAAACTTTTATATCACGAACTTGCTTCTCCCGTGACATCTTCAACGTAGATTTCGAGTGAGTACAAAGTTTTGAGTTATTCCAGTCTGATCCCCTGAACCCCCCCTCCACCCCCCCCCCCCTGGATCCTCCGCTAGTTCTTCTTCTGTTTTAATCTCTTTTGATTGATTGTAAACGATGAACTTTCTCCATATAAACTTGTCTTCTTGTACCGAGTTTCACATCATTTCGAGGCGTATTGTCTGACTCTAGCATGTCTTCACAAGCACGGCGATATGGAGTACAGTACAGGAACTAAGTACAATGCATACTTGCACATTTTCATGAAACTTCACCCGGCAAATAGTGACAAACTTAGGTAGGTAAAGACCTAGGTACCTGAATTCTAGTGAACAGACAGCTCGCTAGCTCTGATGATAACAAAGTTTAAAAGTACATACATACATAACATCACGCCTGTAATTCCGAAGGGTAAGGCAGATATGTACATACCTGTAGCACAGAATACCTAATAGTACTTCGTACAGAATGGTCACTCCCTTCCCCGCGCTCATATTAGATACCACACCTCACCCCCGCACGTCGTGGCATTCGTCGCCGACTCTTTAGCTAGGGCGCTCACCAAAGAAATATCGTGTCCATGAGCGGTGTCTATGTGTGCGTTGCTCGAGTGCACTTTGTATGTAGATTGACTTCTGTACTCTCTGTATTTTGTGGTACAGAAGTCAATCTACATACAAAGTGCGCTCGAGCAACGTGCACATAGACACCGCTCATGGACACATGGCTACACATCAAGCTATACAAAATCAGTTTACGCTGGTCTCCCATCGTACGGAAATCCTATACAATGTGAGATCAGCTTATACTGGAAATGTATAGCTTGATGTGTAGCCGTGTGGACACGATATTTCAGACTGGTTGGGACTAGTGCGAGTGTGAGTGCCATCCGCTTGAGATACGCGTCTGTGAAGTGCAATAATAGAGCAACAAAAAATAGCTATCTAAGTTCGATTTATATAATAGTTTCCTATTTTGAATCAGTAAAGGAAGTAACTTTTTTGTTAGGTAAATTCACGCAACCAAATATTACGTAAGTTGAAAACATGATTTTTTTGTTTGTGTAAATATTGCGTTGTTTTTAGTGAAATTTTATAGGTTTAGGTCTAAAAAGGATAGAGCAAAATAAATTGTGTAAATAGGGTAATCCCTTTAGAAGTTATTATGGATTTTCGATAGTGAAAATTGACAAATATAAAATTGTATATGTTTTGTTCTTACACTTTTTGTATTGTAATATTATGTTTATTGTTTTGTTTTAATATTTTAGAATAAGCTCAACAATAAATCAAACAACTGGATACGAGTGCCACTACCATGATAGTTTTTTGTGCTTAGGCCAAGGTTGACAACCCTAGCGCGACCGCCGAGCGTAGGTATGAAAAGTGAAGTACCTACATACATGTGATTGACTTCTGTACTCTCTGTATTTTGTGGCACGACAGCCAACCCTACTAGAATTCACGCACACATTCGCACGTGTACAAAAGTAATTTGTTTATGTGGTAGTAATAGGTAATTATTTTGCGAGTGTTACATGGAGTGTCCGGGGTGTGCTTGTAGTACAGGCACAGGGCGAGCCTTATGCCATCAATCGGGCACAAAACCAGACTCCGTGCTGATGATATGAAATTCCTGATGGAAAAACCCAATAACACTTTACACGACCCGGGAATCAAACTCATGCTTAGCCTTAGTGCTTGCGACCACTAGACTACTATGACCAATGTTTCTAACAAAATATGTAAATTAGGAGAACACTTCAAAGCCGGTATCAAAAATAACAAACTGTATTAGTGTAGGGCGCTGTTTATAAAAATAAATCAAGTTCTTTATCGTCCGCTCCCACACGCTTGTTATATTTAGTTTCTAATTACAAGCTTAAATATCCTCTTTGTTGCAGGGATATTAAAACATGTACCTTTTTATAAACTTACCCACTTACTAATAAATGTATTATATCAGATGAATAGTTACATACCGATTTCTCTCTTTCAGTCGTCAGTAATTTGACTTTTGAAAGAAGAAGACAAAGCGTTGTGTAACTATACAAACGCTATACAACGTTTATTAGTAATGGGGTTAGACAGCATTTATCAGAAAAGTGTATTCATATTTATTGGTGTAGTACAGCCCGATTCAAACTTTATGGCGACTCAGAACATGAGGCGAGTCGATGCGCAGTAACAAATTCACCTATAGGCGGGATGAAGGGTGAGGTATTACACAGCGAGCAGCACTTCAGTGCCGCCATAAAGTTTGTACAACTACAGACCATCAAACTGAACAACTTGAGACCAACATCGTAATCGCGAAAAAAATAACAAGCCACATTTTGGTTGAGTAGGTAAGTATTAAAGTTTTGCACGGGACAGTTGATAATATTTTCGCTATATGCTAGTTTCCACCATCAATAAATTGAAAATCTAATTAGTCCATCAGTTATATTATCAAAAAATATTTGACCCGTATTTTTTCTTTTGTTATGTAAACCAAAATTGACTATTACTTATTGTACGAAAAACCTATACAATCCGAGGTCAGCTAAAACTGGAAATGTAAAGCTTGATATGTCCTCGTGAGCACATGCACTTTTCTGATACACAGGTACCTACTGTATATTATATATTTTAAGGTTAGAGAAAACTGCTATAAGAATAGCTTGCTCTCTGTGTTTATTAAATATAGCTCTTAGTTCATAAAAGGTTATTAAACTTTGGTAAAAATGGCTAACGACCAAGTTTCTAGAAATTAAATTAATTAACAAAATAATTAGTTAATAAATTATGAAGCACGCGTAAACTTCTTTGATTGGTTGACTGAATTTATTTATAACCACAATCATAGCACCTTTACAGAATCATCCAAGGCGATGTTATAAGTCACAAATGAATTATCAACAGCCAATAAGTTCACTTGCTTTTAATTTTGACACAACGATAATTTTCGTTTCGGAATTCGAAAGACACTTATTGCTTCATATGTTTGAAAAATTCGTCGGCGTAATAACACAATGAACGTTACTGAACTTTCAAAATGAAAGCCATTGCAATCGATTGTCTTCTTATCTGTGTCACACAAATACCCCGCTGGTATAATTCACGAGCAGGTATAATAATACCACTGAAGCGGCCCTAACAAAGAATACGAAAATCTGATCGTGTTTGCCCACCATTACCTGGAAGTGCCTACACCAAAAAAAAATATCACATTTATTTTAAATTTATTTAATACTTCAAGCCCTTTGTACAGAGGCAGACATTTCTCGAATAATAATCTACTTCGGGTTCCGAAGGGTCCGTATCCGTTCTAGTTAGGGTTGAACTAATGAGCGAAACCATTAACTTAAAAAATCTATTTCATATTATTTCGAAATCGTCATGCTAAGCCCAGGTCTGCACGGGCGATTTTTTCCCGCGACTATTTTTTCGTGCACCGGATCTATAACACACTGCTTAGCATCGACATAGCTCACAGAATAAGCTAGCTGAAGTGGCAATATGCCGGCCATATTAGCCGTAGAACTGATACCGTTGGGGTAGACGCGTCCTTGAATGGAGGCCGCGAATCCGCAAACGTAAGGTGGTAGCAGCTGGACGAGAGTTGACGAAAATCGAGCTAAATGGCGTGCAATTGCAAATGCTTAGTGCTTAGAGCTAAAAATCCAACAGTGTGCTCTTTTGACGCGCTGGGATGCAGTCTGTTGGATTCGCAATGCTCGGCTCAATCGTCGAGAGTTGAAAATCCAGTGCGCGATAAAATCTTGTCGCGATATTTTTACGTCTGTGAGAACGTGTGTTAAATTGAGCTTCAGAAATAAAAAACTGGAAATCCACAAAATCATCGCTGAGGGGCTTCGAATAAAGCAGAATTTAACCATAACCATTCCATAGCTGCTTATCGTTACGAAGCACTTTTATAAAACACTAGCTTCTGCCCTCAACTTCGTCTGCGTGCAATTTCTTGTTCCCCACCCCGTCGCATCGCATCACCTGCCCGCGCTATCACTTCATATTCACTTAGCATTCTTTCTGATTTTTTCTCTTTACGCTCGGGGTCAAAATGTGATGTTAAATAGCCTATAGCTTTCTCCAAGAATAGGGCTATCAAATTCAAAAAAAAAAAATGAAATCTGACTGGTAGATCCAGAAATACAAACAAACAACACCCTACATACAAATAAATTTTACCTCTTTATAATATTAGTATAGCTAGTATCATGCTTGCTCTCTTAAAGGCTAAGCAGAGGTGCATAGAACTGCCTGCACAAATCCAAACTCCGGCTTACCAGTAATTTCTAATGAAACAACCGTGCTTATGAATTTATTTTTACATTCAAAATAAGCCTTTAGTAATGCTATTTCGGTTATGCTGGGCCATAAACGTTATAATTTGTAATAGAATTAATGCATGAAGACAAAAAATTGCTTGTAATACAATTGATAATATCACGTCCTTATTGTAGCACCTGTTGGTGAAATACGGAACCACAGTTTCTCATATTATTTCAATAATTACTCGTATTCCTAGAATATGATTCTACATTTTTATCTTTAACACTTGGCTTGTAAACCAAATCTCATGTATCAATGTTTGTCTCGTATAAATATATATACTTTTCAAAGTTTTCATAGAGAAGGGAATATAGCCTATTTGGTGCTTAAATACAACCTATTTAAACACTAAAGAGGCTATAATCTCTACAGGTACATACCTACTGGGAATTGAAAAACTCTATAAAACATTTATTTAACTAGGATTTTTGAAAGGGCATTAGTTCATAAGTCTATTTACGACCCCCAAAAGGAGTCAATACTTTCATTTATTCACGCCTACTCGTACATTTGTAAGTTTACGCACTGTATGATGGTTGTAATGATCCTCAGAACATTTCACGACCCAACTTTGATAAATTAAGATATGCGATCTCAAAAAGCTCATGTCAGAAAGCCTTTTGTTTATCAGATATTCAAAATGTAACTTCACTGCACCGAAAAGCAGGTGCAAAGTAATTAAAACTGCTCATTCTCGGCTTACTTTGTAATGAATATAATTATGTAGGTGAGAAATGCAAACATCGTACAAAAGCGAATAATATGTAGTTCATGATAAGAGCTGCTTTCATATACCAACTACTGTCTTAGCTTTTGCAGCCATGTTGGGCATTGTTAGGGTCTTTGTATAAAAGCTTTCGTGAGAGCTTTATGCTTTTATTTTAAAAGTATTACGGTTTCTTTCCTGACCTCGCTGCATGATGGTGCTCATCATGACTAAGAGCTCCCTGTGAGGTAGAATAGTCGAGCCAAAGAGTCGAGCGAACATGAAATAAATGTGTGAATGAAATTGAATGGTAACAGTCGATCTCATCATCATCTAGCCTTTTCTCAACTATGTTGGGGTCGGCTTCCAGTCTAACCGGATGCAGCTGAATATTTAATATTTTACATGGAGCGACTGCCTATCTGACCTCCACAACCCAGATAGTGGGCAATACCATATCCCTTGGTAAGACTGGTTGTCAGATTTTCGGGCTTCTGAAGTTCTGACGACCCGTAACGACTGTCAAAGTTCCACGAATGTCAGCCGGGACCATTCCGGGGCACGGAGTGAGTGGAGAGAGCTTAAAATTAGCTGTCAATAGTGTTAATCCCTAGCAATAAGTGAAGTGGCGGCTCATTTGACCTAGTTTTCACACCGAGATTTTTACAGAATAGACGATCAGTTGCTAGTCGACTTCCTTTCTTAACAGAAGACATTCAAAATCTAGTAGCAGTCTCATCTCGGCGACAAAAAAATGTCAAAAACATATTTAAAAATGTAGGGATTTAGAGGTATGTTTGACAGATTGAGACTGAAAGACTGAGAAAGTTCTTAAAATTACGATAATCGCCCCTCTGATTCTTGTAATTTTACGTATTAGAGTGAATCTTTTCTGACTTAAACTGGCGTTTTCCATAAAGTCATTAGAGAATAACTGGGTATTTCTTAAGATCCAGTGTCAGACTTTCGGGTGGCCAATGACGGACTACTTAACAATAAATACTTAGGTACAGTAGATAATATGTATAAAGGTCGCTTGATACACTAGGTTAAAGACAACCGAGGACTCCGAGGCATGTTTAAGTGTTAAATATAAATCGTTAGCACGATGATTCAGCTCAAAGGGCTGGATCAATTCTACAGCCATTGTTGTGTGATAAGTTGATAACTGCTGACAATGGCTCATTGTTCGTACTTGTCCCGCGTTACTAGTGAATAGACACTTTTGCTTTTGTATTAAGTTTTATTACGTTATTATAGCCAATGCCTTGTTGCGTGCCTGACTTTAAAGGTCTTCGAAACAATTACGAGTTGGTCCTTATATGGGGCTATAATGATGGTGGTTGGGTCGATCTTCGAAATTAAATTGGTGGTAATGGAAAATGGTATTAACGAGTTTATCAATTGACGATTCAAAGAAATACGCCTCTAGTAAAATGTTGTGATAATTCCCAATTTTCATGAAGCCTTTTCATAATTTCGAAATCGCAGAAAAGTCGATTAACCGCTACAGTGAACTCTGTCCATTTTAAGAGGAATTCATTAAAATTAATTTCATATTTCTTTTTACTTTTACGTCAGATTTTATGTTAATCTCTTCGAAAACAAATGCGCGAAAGCAATGACAGTAATTCCACGCAGGCAGGATTAAGAACAATAAATTCTTCGTAAACATTTTTTAGACAGTTGAAGTTGATCCCTTATTCTTGGTATCTCAATTTTTCCAAGATAAACGCGAAAAGCCAGCAGTGTGCCTGAAGGGACAGAAAAACAAATAAATAAAAAATGACACACAAACAACTATTGAGTTTGAAATACGACGACATTAACGCCAGCCTTCGTGCCTATTATCTCTGTATTTTTGATGTTGACGACACTTTAATGGGTTTAATAAGTTCATGTAGTGAAAATTAAATAGGGGGCTGGTGGCTAAATGATAACAGCCGCACGGAACGATCGAAGGTTAAGCTACGCTTGACGTGGTCTGTTTGTGGATGGTTGACCAACCATTACATATCGATGAGCCGTTATTCCCGGTAGTCATTCAAAGATCTTTGATAGTCGTTACGGGTAGTCAGAAGCCCAAGTGTCGTAGCCGGTCTTACCAAGGGATATCATGATACCCAGTATCTAGGTTGTGGAAGTCAGATATGCAGTCGCTTCATGTAAAATACCGGTCAGATGCATCTGGTTACCCAGATTTAATAGTTTTTTTTATCATTGTTCCTCTCAGCGAAAGCACCTGCTATGTAATCTTTTCATCACCCTTTGTTAGTACCAGTCGGCAGAGAATGCCTAAGGCATAAAGTCCGTCTTTGTACCTTTTTGTGAGAAAAGTTTAAATCAATAAATAAACTGGAAGCCGACTCTAACATAGTTGGGAAAAGGCTAGGCCGATTGATTTAGTGAGAATTAAATTCGCATTTATATTTACATGACTTTTCAAAGATTAATGCTCTATCTAAACAATAAAATGTAACTCAACTGTAGAGACTAGCTTGTAAATATCTACAGACAGCTTTGTAAATGCTCCTATTATAAAATATAAGTTCTTAGAATAGAATACACTTTATTATGTGCACCATACAAATTACAGACATAAATATAGAAATTTTGCAAGGGGTGACACAATGAGCGGTCTTATCGCTAAAAGCGATCTTTTAAAAAAAAAATCTTTTAAAGGTTTTCTACCTTTGGATGGATTAAAAAGGGGGAGGAGAGACAAATACTGTAGGTAGTCAGTGGTGTGCCATTTACATAATACAATAAAGACATAAATAAAGTAGCTATATTATACTAATCTAGATAAATATATATATACACATATATATAATAATACACATAACGGGAGCCCGGAAGTTCTTATGTTTTACTGTTGGGATTATTTAGTGTTTATTTATTTATTTGCTAACATGTAAAACACTGGTTAATAGGCATACATTCAAATTTCATGACACAGTATTAAGACATATACCCTGTAACTGTCAAATTACAAAATATTATAATATTGATTCTAATTATTACAATTTAAATTATTCTAAACATTAAAAATTAAACATAATTACAAAAAATTATCACATTTTCTTTTAAAATTAATCATTAGGTACACACGGCTACACATCAAGCTATACATTTCCAGTATAAGCTGATCTCACATTGTATAGGATTTCCGTACGATGCGAGACCAGCGTAAACTGGTTTTGTATAGCTTGATGTGTAGCCGTGTGTACTATCAATTCGTGCATTCATTTTAGTCATAAAGGTAAATTAGTATAGTAATTTATTATTTCACATTAGTCCTATGTACGACCTATAAAGTTTCAAGTACAAATTATTTATTAAAGAATAACATAACACCACGCCTTATTTCCCCAAAGAGTTGGGCAGAGGTGTACCTTCAGTACCTTCACCCAAATGTCGCCAGTTATGTTTAAGTCTCATGTAATAGGCGGCGAGCCTATAGCTATCAAACAGCACCCTAATTGTGTAACACACTATCAATCGGAATCTGAATAATTTTGAAGCATATTGCTAATCCATTGCTTCATAGGTTCGAAAAATTTGTCTGCTCAACACGTAAATAACGCAATGAATGTTGTTGAACTGTCTAAATGAAACCGATTCCTATTGATAATGTGTTACGCAATTGCCCCGCTGGGTACAAATCCAGACTCCAAGCCGTACTGAGAAATATCAGATAGAAATAAACCCAAATAACAGTTTGCCCGATCTGGGAATCGAACCCAGGACCTCATGCTCACCAGTAGCGCTTGCTAGACCAACGAGGCATTCAAATATTTAAAAATAATTAATACGTATTATTCATAACCAGTCTTCTGCTGCCCTTTCGTTCGTAGTCGCCATAATTAGGTATAAAATGACGCTATAAATTTCTATTTAGGTTCTCCAAAAATGTCATACCTGTTACATCCACTTGACAAGCCCTATTAGGGAAGGGTCAGCACTAGTTGGGTTGTGCCCTAATTATACACAAGTACCTGCATAATGGCAGGGCTTAACTTTGGAGAACCTCGAAAATAGACAACAACAGAAGTAATGCCACGGTAATGGATTACCTAAGAGATATTTCATTATTATTGTAAGGTAACATTAATAATGAACGTCGTTCAGCTCACATGGTAAGGTCTTTCGGTATGTAACCCAAAGACGTAGATACAGTAAAAATAGTTTTAGTTATAATGCGTCCGAAAAAGTTACGTCCATTTCGTAAAGGTCCAATGAGGGTTAAAAAAAAAAAATCAAAATAAACAGATGTTTTTACATACTGAAGAATTTCATATTATTCCGTTTAAATATTGTAATTGAGAAACCATTACGAGAAATAGGGTTGCTGATCACTGCGGTGCAACAAATATTTTTGATAGAGTTCGTCCTTAATATGACTTATGACGTCGTCATTCTAAAAAGGCTGAATTTCATCAGCTCAAATTAAAAAAGCGTGAGATAAGTGATGAAATTATATTAGTCTTCATATCATTAAAAAAAAAAAACAAATTAATTGAGTTCTTTGATGGAAGTGCTTTTGCTTTTTAGGGTACGCTACCTCAAAAGGAAAAATTGAAACCATTATAGGATCATTTCGTTGTTTAACCCTTTTTCTCACACGTTGAGGTATTAAGTTGAAACTGATATCAAATACTTAGATCTGCGGTTCCTTGGAGCTGTAGAAATATCAAGCCTCTAAGACGATGCTGGCATAAATTGCCATTAAGGCGCATATTTTGACACTCGCAAATAAATTAAAACCCTATGTACACCACCTTATGGGTTTTAATTATTCCCTTTGATCTAGAATCATTAAATTTGGCAAGAAGAAAGATCTCACAGCACAATTAGGTACAGGAAAATAATTTTATTCGGAATATGAAATAAATAATAATAATAATTTTCACCCGGCTTATATATTTCATTCAAACATATATAAGCCGGGTGAAAATTTTCTGCTGGCGGGAAGGGATTGTGTTTTGTTTTCGTCGTGTTTGATGAGAGGAGTAGGCAAGGAAGCGCGGGTGAAACTTGATTATTTTTTTGGTTTTATGCGCCCTCTTAATAGTAAGTAACGAAGCAGATCTCATTTGCTATTTAGCAACACTATTTTCTATTTTCTTCGTTATATCGCAAAACATTTTAAAAGAGTAACGGTGGAGTTTCTTGCCCATTCTTCTCCATACGACACTACCTTTTAGAAGTGGCAACTAGAATCAATTGAATTTTTTTGTAAATTTTGACGTTCAAACTTGCCTTTGTGCCTATTTGAAATAATTAATTTGACTTTGACTTCATTAAAATAGTAGCAATTATTCTTTCTTTAGTATGTGAAGTTCTTTCTCTTCAAGTAGGGTTTCTTTTTTTCCATCCTGTATATACAGGGTACGTCAATGTAATGAAATGTTATAGCATTCCGACAGGATATAATGTGTCGTTGGGTAGTGACATATCTGCTCACATCCAGCCATCGAAGGCCAATTTCCGTGACGTCAATTCGTCAATTTAGGGGGTAATTTTCCTCATTCTCGCTTTCCTGTGGCAGTTTGGAAAAACATTTTCTGTTGAAGCTGTATATTATTTACGTTTTTTCTGAGAATGGTATTCATTTTCATTGCTATATGCTGAATTTTTATATACTTACCAGACGACCCCGCAAACGTCGTTTTGCAAAAAAATAAAATAGATAGTAGCCGATTCTCAGACCTACTGAATGCACACAAAATTTCATACAAATCGGTCCAGCCGTTTCGGAGGAGTATGGTAACTGACACTGTGACACGAGAATTTTACATATATATTAGATAAATATTGATTATTTTAAATACATAATTAAAAGACTTAAGCGATATAGGTGTACTCATTTTTGTTCAAGAAATCTTTAAAAAGAAACATTGAAATATATTATCAGCTAGACTTTCGTTTCTAAATCTAAAATGCCGTTGGATTTTATTTTAGGCAAATTGCAAAATTCGAAATGTTACCAATAGCCCAATATGTGTTACACCCGGGTTCTAAATTGAATAT
This sequence comes from Globia sparganii, assembly GCA_949316385.1. Classification (NCBI taxonomy): domain Eukaryota; kingdom Metazoa; phylum Arthropoda; class Insecta; order Lepidoptera; family Noctuidae; genus Globia; species Globia sparganii. Next base: position 19,067,545 of record OX438655.1, read on the forward strand.
TTCAAGTTGAGCACTTTTCAAACTCCGCTTTAGTATTACTTACAGGTATCAGACCTACGCCCTGAAACCTCAATTCAATTCTCAATTCTTTATTGCGTACCATAATGTATATTTTATAACCTCAGTACTTCCACCATGTCTTGCGCGTTGTAGGACAAGCGAAACAGAAGCGTTTGCAAAATGGATGTTGATTTCATGGAGAAACTAATCCAAGAGGTCTAAAGCAGCCATATAATATTGTATTTACTAAGCCGAAAGCGACGACATTTTGCTCCGTTTGCTAGAATTCAACTAGTGTTAGATGATGTTTTGTTACTCGAACCGCAACATAACGTAGTAGCGAAATTCGTTGAGCGATTTTGCATCATTATTTTTGCGTCGGAGGCTAGAGCTAAGGCTAGGGCCTTAGCAAACGTCTGACGCGAAAATAATGATGATAAGGATTTATTAAGTGAAAGCCTGCAAAATACAAAATATGTTGCAAAAAACGTAAGAAATGATGAATTTCGCGGGCTTCATAAAAGTATTAACCTTAATTAATGGTAAAATGGGGTTTGACAAGTCCTCTCATCTTAAATTCTCTATTCAAAAATCAATGCCCTGAGTGGAATACCCTCACAAATTGATTCATCTCCCTCAAACTACATTCATTTGTTTTGTTGGCAAACGTTCACCCAACTCATCCTTTGTTACACTTAAAACCTTCCACGTGTACCCACCAAACCTACATAGAACTACATACATAGGTTCAGGGTTCATACGAGACAAACAATTACAACCACCGATAGGTACATGAAACATCGCGCCAGCGCAAACCTCGAAGCGATTACGCTCAACTTGAGACTTGACGCTTTAACGCATTGTGGACTACCTTGAGAGTAATGAGTAATGCTTTGAAGTAATATTTAAAAGGTAACTGAAATATCAAATGATTAAAATGATTAGAGGATTAAAACGTTTAAATTAATGACTTACTTAGAAAACCTTATGTAACCTTTTTTGTGATTAAGGGTTGATTTTTCCAAAGCCAGATAATTTTATCCGAGGAATAATTTTCAATGTTTGACAGTTCTTCCATACAAAATCTGTCAGATATAATTTTTAACCGATTTCAAAAAAAGTAGGAGGTTCTCAGTTCGCCGGAATGTTTTTACGAAAAAAACTATCTGTCGGTGTTAAATAAGCTCTAAGTCTCATGGAATTATTTTACGAATTTTCATAGAATTTAATTTACTTGTGGTAGATTTATTGCCTATTCCGGCAAACTATGGTTTTCGGCGAAGGTAAAGTAATCAACCTCTTCTAGTTAAGCTATCATGTTAAAATAAGGTACTTACTTGTACGTAGGAGGTCGCTCGTACCTCCTATCTACAAGTCTTAATAACGATCACTGCGACTAATGAACACGTCTTTCTTTCTCTCTCTTTCTTTATTAACGTCTTTCTAATGAACATGAATATTTTGGCGATATCTCCTTTGACCAGTCTTACCAAGGGGTAAGGGAGGGGGAGGGGGGGTTACCCGGTAATTGGACTGTGGAGGTCAGATAGAAAGTCACTCCTTGTAAAATATTAGTATTCAGCTGCATTCGGTTAGACTGGAAGCCGACCCCAATATAATTGGGAAATGACTAGGCAGATAATGTCCCTCGGTAATTTTTTGAAGTAGTCATTGGAAGGTATGCAGCAGCGGACGTTTGTGGGCTAACTGATGGTGAAAATTTGCTTTACCCTGAGCAAACATTACTTGGTTAATAATGATTCCACCCCTACCTAACCTTTCGGAGAAAATCAGCGTAATACCTACGTATACGTGCCACTGTAATTAGATTGACTAACCGGTTCAGAAATTCGGTTTATCATCAAAGGTTAGTTCGAAGCACGTTACACAGATCAATAGAGTTCATAGGGACGCCCAAAACTAATTAGTCAATTAATTTGACAAGTCATCGGAGCATATGAAACAATTGAACCATCATGGCAGACACAATGACGTTATTAGTCGCACTTCGATAACTGTAATCACACTAATATAAAGGCGAAAGTTTGTCAGTGTGAGGGGTGTGAGGGTGTGTTTATATGTGTGTCTTTATATGTTTGTTACTTCTTCACGCTCAAGCGGCTGGACCAATTTTGATAAAATTTTGTACGGAGGTAGCTGACACCCTGGATTAACATATAGCATAGTTTTTATTCCGATATTCGCACGGGACCGACTTTTACGCGGGTGAAACCGCGGGGCGCAGCCAGTAAATAATAGTTATGGGAGTAATTAAATTTAATTGTTGGTTAAGTTAACAAAGGTTATCACTGAGTATTTCAGTAGCATAATGATGTTAATTTGTTTCCAAAAATGCGAATTTTTGCCTAATCTTCATCATCATTGCCAGCCTTGTTCCACCCACTGCTGTGAATTGGCTACCCCCTCCTTTGTGCTATGCTTCTCTGATCCGTGCGAGTCCAATCCGTCTTCCCCGTGATCTTCTGTATACCGTCCTGGCCATTTCTCCTTCTATTATTTCTCGACAAACATTCCGTTGGGGCTAAATATCCCTCGAAAAAGATTTTGTTTAGGTATAAGATAAGGTGAGAGATTCTAAGTACAAATTTTCAAAAAACCCGTCATTGGTTTCATTTTAATCTTCAAATACATATACCTAAAGAAATCCTCACAAAATAGCTTAAATGCAGAAGAAATACACGAAAAAGCTACCAACTTAACATAATGTACAAGACGTTCCCTACTAGGTTACCAACCTAGTCAAAATCAAGTGGTATTGACTCCCCAGTCACATTATGTCAATACGGAGTGTTTACAGTGTGTCATGAATTCGACCAACATTTAAACTTCAGGGAAAGGATTTACAACGAATAGTCCATATAAATCCATCAGATAATGAACACGTTTAGGTTTATAC